>BLKR01006779.1:0-50325 GCA_011170035.1 Teleogryllus occipitalis | reverse complement strand
GGCAGACGAATGCACAGACAGACCTCATTCGGTTTTTCGGTATCAATGAACCACAAAATATGAATTCTGGCTTCACCACGTGTTAATATTTTTACCCTAAATTTAGCAACTAGATTTATCAACTTTTTCGTTACTAGGGCCCTGTAATAAGTTTTTCTGCCGAAAATTCACCGTTTTTCGCGCAGCACTACATACCTTTATCTCTATTCCGTAGGGAGAAAGTGAAAAGAAAAAGAAATGAAATACCGGTTGAGATGGCTCTATGGCAGCGCTGCCGTTGCCTCTGGAACTTGGTTTCTTGGGAGGTCCCAGGGTTCGAGTCCCGATGGCGGGGGATTTTTGGCACTAGCTGGGTCGAGTTTGACATAGTCGGAGGGAGAATTCTAGATGGCCGGCTGCGCTGAAATGTAATTTTTGGTTCTTTCTCAGATTTATTCCAGGCAAGTGCCGGTGCAATCCTCTATCAAAAGTCCTGCAGACCGTGCGTGATCTTTCCTTGCTCTTCCTTAAGACATCATCTTCTTTTACACATACACACATACACATACACACATACACACACACACACACACACACACACACAAAGAGACTCACTTGCAATGCACTAACCAAACATTTCGGAAAACCTGCTGGGAGCTTATAGATTGTCCCGTCAGCGGTAATATGGAAAATACCTGTATGAAGAAAGGACCATTTTTGATAGTAGGGAAACACAAAACTTGTATTTGTGTGAAGTATAAGCTTTAGAACTTGCTGATTTATAAGGAATTTTGGATTTTAGTGCACATAACACCTGTCATTAAAAGAATTGTTTTCGTAACAATTGAATATCGTTTTGATCAGTAAGTGGTGAAGGGGCGAGACAACAAGTAAAGAATGAAAAGATCGCCTCCTATCGATTCGTGAAAGATACAACTTGAAGGATACGTGCAACATGAACGAGGCTTATCCAAGCTTAAACGAGCTTTGCCAATCAAACTTTTAATGCGAAAATCAGAAAACTTTCCTAGAGGAAAATTGAAAAAGAGCTGTTAATTGTGTTTTTCTAAGCCAACGAATCTGTGAGAAAGAGAGTCACTTTTAATCATCTGCAAAACTGTTTATCTAAAATAAATATTTATCCAGGAAATTGTGATCTTTTGGATCTGAAAGCACAATTTTCAATGTTGTACGAATGAAGTATAGAATGTGTAAGGTTACTTTTAGGTGAAAGCTTCCTCGTTGTTATTCACTTGTACCCTTAAACGTTTAACAAAAACATATCTAAACCAGCGTACTTGCGCGAGAACTCTCGCATATTACCCCCCCCCCCTTTTCCTATTCTTTCATTTCCATAGTAAGGGGGAACATTGTAAACGAAACTGTCTATCTCTTCATAAGAATAATTTGAAAAGCAGGTTAACGGGGCTTGGTCAGAAAAATGTACACTAGTTGTTTGCCAACGTTTCGGAAACTTTTATTTCCATCCTCAGGGCTTACAAGAACAACTCAACCCATTCACTGCACCATCCTCCATCTCCGGCACATCCCATGCAATGAGGGACACAGCATCACCCTCACCACACCAACACACAGCATGACTGAGACTAGCACTGCATGACTGAGACTAGGTGCTAGTCTCAGTCATGCTGTGTTGGTGTGGTGAGGGTGATGCTGTGTCCCTCATTGCATGGGATGTGCCGGAGATGGAGGATGGTGCAGTGAATGGGTTGAGTTGTTCTTGTAAGCCCTGAGGATGGAAATAAAAGTTTCCGAAACGTTGGCAAACAACTAGTGTACATTTTTCTGACCAAGCCCCGTTAACCTGCTTTTCAAGTCTTAATTTATGGTCGTTAAGAACTCTTCATAACATAAGAATAATGATAACTTACGATGTACTTATAGAATATCAAATAAAAATAATCAACATTGCAAATGATATTTGAAACAAATTTTCAATAAACGTTTATTTAGTATTATAGGCAGATGGAACACTTGGAACAATTCACAGCACTTCCTAAACACAACATTTGAATTTGCTTTTCGCTTTCCTTGATAGCCGCAAAAATATTAGAAAACTTTTACTCTTGAGAAAGCTACGTTATGTGGTCCATGAGAAAATACAGGATCAGGCAAGTACACCTCTACTCTTTCTAATGTTTGAAATTGAAATGGGAATGCAATGAAGTATCGAGAAGCCACGAACTAGCAAAAAAGTAATAGAATATTTAAGATCTCATCCTATAGATTATGGTGCGAGGAACGTTTCTTTAAGTTCTTAGTCTTCAAAATTCCAGGTTTTAAGACCTCAAAACGCTCAGTTTCGTAGTTAGCTAGATTTCAGCGGCGCTGCTCGAGTGTTGCAGGTTGCAGTTGACATGAATATTCATACGATAGATTTATATGCTACAAATCCTTCATATTTTTAAACTTAAAATGAAAATTGTCACGTTCTCGTGAAAATATCTTTCTTTACAGATATTCTTTATAAAGATTGGTTGCGTGTGAGAGCCGTAAAACTGATTATTTCTACTGAAATAATATAGGAGAAGATACTGAATAGAAAATCATATTTTTTACGTAAATGGACTAGCATGCTGAAGTGATCCATGTCTCGTATACTGTAAACATTTGCCTTTTCTATTTTTGTCTTGAGCAGATTCTGAAACATTTTCCGGAAAGAGACGGACGTCAAAAGAGAGACTGTTGACGTCCTTTCATCGGAACGTTAACTGACACTACACCCAGTAAGAGACGACTTTGAAAACTTTACTTTCTGATGTACAGATATTGATCCGGTGGGCTAGTCTGTGATCAAGAGTCGGGAAAGCGAGTTACGTTTTTGAACTCCGGTGCAGAAGTGCGAGCTATTTCTGTTTCATCTAACTTTTTTAGGCGCAGTAAGAAGAAAGTCTTGCTTCCAAACCTGTACTTACAAATTCAAAGTCTATCCTTATGTACATCAAAGCTTATCTATCTTCACAGAACTTATCACTCTCAAATAACATCAAATTTAAGACATATTTTTGTTGCCTAGTAATAATTAATCATTCGCAATGCTTTCTATTGCGCATTACAATGACACTATATTAAATAAGGAGCATTCGGATTTTATTGTGTACTCTAACAAACTAAAGTTTGTAGTCGATCTGCACCAACTCGTACACTCACCTATTGTGTAATAAACGCAGTAATCGCTGGCCATTTATATTTTTTCGTCATTGCAACGAAAGCGGTACAGCAATATATGGGATTTCAAAAAAACAAAAACAAACATCAATTATCAATGAAATGCAAAACGTGACGAGACTAGGCGAATGTTATTGTTGAGTTTGAAGCATATTTGGTTTGACCTCAAACTGTTAGAACTATATTGCACACCAAGTGTCGTTTGTGAATAACACACGTATTTGTGATAACCTTCACACATCAGAAAATCGAAGATAATTCCGAAACGGATATAATTTAGAAAGAAGTTGAAAGCAGAGGCAGTGATTACGAAACACACTGGTGATTAAATAATGAATGTGTTTCTTAGATAAAAATTAATTTAAATCAATATTATTAATTGTTCTGACATTGTACAGTGATTAAAAGTTCCCGCTAATTTCAACAAACACCAGTCAACGTTCATCACAATTCTACAATCTTAGAATGTCTCATTAACCCTTGTTACGGTTACTTCACTATTCCGCTGCGGAAGCTTTCCCCAATATTTTTTTATATTGTCTGTCACGCAAAAACTATGCAAATATAAGGGGATGATATTTGCTTGTTGAATGAATTTTGATTGGATAATAATTTCGTGTTTCTGGGCGCGTCAATTCCTATGGTAATTAGTCCCATACGTTTTTATAATAGGATGTGGCTATGTCCTGGTGTGGCTGTTACCTCACCAGAAGCTGAGACTCGACGCCGATCAACATGTCGGCTTGGGGAGTTTTCCCATCAGCAGGGCACCTGCCCAGCCGGGACAAATTCTAAGCTTTCTACTGGTCTCCCGCCGTGTGTGGTAAAGTAGTGATTGGGTGTGCATGAATGAATGTAAGTAAGCGGAGAAGATTGTACAAGGAAGAAGGAAAGATCGCGCGCGGTCCGTAACTTGTTAGGTAAAGTATTTCTCCTATTTTCGCCTGGTGTTGGTCGGAGAAACCACGGAAAACTACCGATCAGAGCAGCCGGACGATAGTATTCTCCTCCTCACAGCGGCTGAATTCAACATAGCTAGTGTCGAAAAGACCTACGGTGGCTCGATTAGCCACCTCGAATGTTCGCTGGGCGTTCAGAAAAAGCTTCAGTAAATAAATTATTCTTGAGTTGTCTTAGTGATTTCATCATGGATTGGGACATCTCACAAAACTCTTATCAAAATTCTTGAGTTGTCTTACTGACTATATAAAGGATTGGGACGTCTCAAACAATTCTTAACATCATGATTAATAATAGTATTAGTACACGCCGTGTGAGGCGATTCCTTCACTCACAAGCTGAGTTCTCATAGGGGACGGCGGGCGCCAGTTCGGAACGTGGTCTGGTGGGAGAACAAGTGAACAGCGGCAGCGCCGTCACGCATATCGCAGCAGACAGCGCCGGCTCGCCCCCTTCGTTCGCTCCCGCATCGCCGCAACGGTTCGCACCGCCCGTGCCGCCGCCGCCGCCCGCCCACCTCCACTCTTACTTTCGCCGCTTCACCGTCGGCGCTGCCGCCGCCACCGCTACCTCCAAACTGCCGGTCCGCCCCTTTGCTGTCGCTATCATCATTCCCGCTCCCGTGCCCGACGGATTCCGCCCCCTCCGCCACCATACTCTCCTGTAACACTAGTTTCATATTCTTCACGGTACCACTGCCACCGACTATACCACGACCGGAATTCATGGTGTTCCGCCTCCTCCGTTTCTTTCCGACCACCGTTTCAGATCCCAACTCTCTGTCATCACCTACATGACCACTTTTCCCGCACAATCTTCCTACACTGCTCCCTTCACCACCACAGCTTGCGTCGCCGTCTCCACTTTTTCTGCCACCGAAGTCGACACCTTTAGCGTCACCGTCACCGTCATCATCGTATCCTCCCGCGGTCCGATACCGTTTCAGCAATTGATATCGCCATCACTGTCGTCCTGCGCCCACCCTTGCTCCCACCGGCCAATACCACTTCCACATATCCCCTCCCTGCCATCGCCACCGTCTGCCCCATCGCTAACACCTTCTTCTCTGCTGCCACTACCTTTACTCTACCCACTACTATTACATTACCAGAATTGCCGTCACCGCTACCAGCACTTCCATCACCATCACTGCCACTGCCATCCAGGTATCGCAGCCTCGTCCCTGAAGTTACCACTCCTGCCTGTTGTCATCACCACCAGCCATTTCCCTCCCAGACGCAGCCACCATTAACAGCGGCGCTTCCACTCGCAATATCACTGCCTCCGACGCCGTCCCCCCACTCCGCAAACCCCCTCGTCCCATCCCATAAACGCTCCCATCCCAACCCCACCCCGCAAACACCCCCATCCCAACCCACAAACGCCCCCGTCCAACCCCCACCCCGAAAACGTTACATCCACCTTAACTGCTATCCCCGCCGGCATTGCCCCCACCGCGCCCGGCTCATTCTCACCGCTACCACCACCCCCGCTCTCGCCACGCGGCCGCTCGCCCCGCGTCTATCGAGCGGGCGTGCGGCGGCGGCGGCGGCGGCGGCGGCGGCGGAGGCGAGAGCGTAGCGTGACTCAGGCTGCGTCTGTGGCTGCGGCGCTGCCGGCGCCGCCGCCGCCGCCCGCTCCGGCTGGCGACCCCGCCGCCACCGACGCCGCACGGTTCAACGAATAAGAGCGACTTTCCTCCCGCCGAGCGCGCCTGCCCAGTGGGTCAAGTCACGAGCTCCAGGACGCCTTCGTTGCCACTAAGAGCTGCTTGGAGACGAGTTCCTTGTAATCGATGAGGTCAATTGATTCGTGTTTCCGAGGAACGACACCTACTGTGGACATTAGTCCCGTTAGTGCATTAAATGTTCTTTCCGGAGATATGGCAGTGTTCCTCCTTCCCTGGATGAGATTCGGCGTTGACTTACACGTTGATTGATTGATTGTTAGTGATTCCGGGCACGTCAACTTCTATGGTCATTAGTCCCAGAAGTGTAATGAATATTTTTGCTCTATAGGAGGCCGTGATCTTCCCCAGCTGGATGGCTAAAATCAGGCGCCGACCTACTGTCGGTTTACGGGGTTTTCCTCAACCAGTTATCTCCCACCAGCGGGGTACCGCTCCACCCAGCACAAGTTCTAAGTCCCCGACCGGTATCCCAGCATGTGTGGTAGTATAGTGCATGTTAGTATAAGTGTGTGTGTGTGTGTGTGTGTAAGGGACAAGGACGAGGAAGGAAAGATCGCGCGCTGTCCGTGGCCCGTTTGTGAGGGTACCGCTCCGGCACTCGCCTGGTGTTGATCGGAGAAACCACGGAAAACTACCGATCTGAGCAGCCGGCCGCTAGAATTCTCCTCCAGACAGCGAGAGAATTGGATCTAGCTGAAAAGCTTGTGTTGAAAATACTTCCGCCGTCGGGACTCGAACCTAGAACCTCCCGGTCAGAGGCGCTGCAGTGACGTCAGTTCATAAATTGAGCCACCGCTCCCTGTGTCGACTAACAGGGGATATCTCTATTTAGGTATCGCCCCAGTGGGGACCACACCGGTCGGGCCATCTCTGAACTCTCGACTGAACTCCCGACATGTGTGGTAGTGTAGGGTATGTAAGTTTGAGGATAGGACAAGGAAGTGGAAGGAAATATCGCGCGCGGTCAATATCCAGCTTGTTAGTGTACTGTCTGGCATTCATCTGGTATTGATAGGAGAAATCGCTGAAAAACTGTTAACCGAGTATCAGGCTGCTAGAATTCTTCTCCCCACAGCGACTGAATTCGACCTACGCAGCTAGTGTTGAAAATGGCCACCATCGGGAATTGAACTTCAAGACCTCTCAGTCAGAGTCGCTGCAAGCTCAGTGGAAATGCTAGCTTTGAGGTTAACTCAGGATGGTGTCAGGGTCCGGATAGTTAATGAAAGATTCATGCTCTTGAGAGATCGAAAACTCTATTGTACCTGATTAAATACTCAACATACCTGTTAAATGGCTTATGTAGTCAACAAATATTGTGTGTCCTGCTTATGTTCGGTCTTTTCTTATTCTCTTTCTCATCTTCGTTCATATTTTATTTCTACTCTTTTTTCTTATACATACCCTCCTTTTCCTTCTATTAATTCTCTTTGTTTTGTTTCTTATTTTCTTTCTTTTTATTCTTTTTCTCCACCTTTCTCCGGTCTCCTTTTCTACTTCACTACCTTCATCTACTATCTTTTTCATCCTCTGAAAAATATTGGCTTAAATTTTAGCTGCAGCACATCACGTATCAAACGCGTGCACAACACTTAGAAATTAATTTTTTATCGACTGCTTTCCTCTATCATTTCGCGCCCATTTCACCTTTACTTATATTGTGTGTTCTTCTAAAGCTCACTGGGAAGTGATGTGGTGCAGGTTTTGAATCTCATTTATATTGGATTATCGGCTAAAATACAAGCACTAACATAATAAATTGATGCATCCTAAAACATTTTAAAATTATGTTTAGGAAAAAAATTAATGAAACAAGATCCCAACGCCCTGTGATAATAAAGTTCGTAGCATCATACAAACAGCTTATGCGATGCAGATACAGAAAAATAATGTTTCACGGGAGCAGAGATACTTGCATGATGATTGATTATGCGAGGATGTATTATTTAGAAATGGAACCCTTTTTAATTACTGAAATTTGTTATTTTCATATTTCAAGCAAATCGTCATATCTGCTCTGGTTTAAATCTTCCTCTGGCGGAAAACAAGATACATAATGTTCAAGTTAATGAAAGAATTATAAAATTATTTGTAACTGGCTCAACCTGTGAGCTCAGAACGAAGAAATACAAGTTTGGACTGATATATTGATTCGAACCGTGGAGATCAATGAGTCGATGTGTAACTTGAAAGCAGTTCTGAACAACGAATAAAAGATACTGACTGGAGACAGAAATTCAGTAAAAAGATATTTCAACATCAAAATTTCATGTGTTCCTAGAGAATTCCCCGTAATTGAAAACGTTAATTATTTTGACAGTTGGATACAATACGACAAGAAATGAAACACGCGTTTTTGATTATATTTTATTTCCTGGGAGTGTTAGTTGACTGCATTATAAACTTTAAATAAAGAGAGATTTGAAAAAAGTTATTTATAGAAAATTCACAAGAGATGTATTGAAAATGCACATATTCTCAGAACAGATTCTAAAGAAAAGAGATTGCTTAACACGTTTCCTGTCCCTATGAGAACATTAAAATATCTCCCCACGTCCAAACCTCCCGGACTGTAAGAATATTTTCTGTAATATTCTTAAAATTAAAAATATTTTTCCGTACATCTTGGTGCATTTATAAATACTATGACCGTCCTAACAAGTCCACGCCAAAATCTGTGCAGTTTCGGTGAGTTCAATGGAAATGTTTGCCGTAGAAAGTGTAAACGTCTGCGACCCACAAGTGGTTCACGAACGTAGCAAAACAATCGAGTGTTATGTGTTGTGAACCACATATGAATCACAGAACAGTAAACGCGTTAAGATTTGTCTGCCACCGAGCTAAGTAATTGTTCTTTTATCCTTAATAAGCATAAGAAGAAACCGAAGTTCTCTCTGAGGTAAAGCATAATTCGTCCCGTTGTACATGAAAGATGCGCGGGTTGTCTACTTAGATCTGGACACGGCGCTACACTACCGTCGGGGAGATCAATTTTTGCTAATTCACATCTTTCTGATTACTTATTCACATTTTTATGATCTTCTATCAAACAGATTCAAATTAAAACATGCTTTTTGTATACAATCATTATAAACGACAATTTATAGTCAAAGAAATCGTTCATGAAGGGCCGTTTACGACACAAATGAGGACGTATTAGATTTTACGGCACGAATGATTGTGTCATCGCACATTCAGCCAGTCGCAAGGAGACAATCTGGTGGAGGTAGCGATAAACGGAACAGATTACCACGGTTTTCTCGTACGGATGTCATTACCCGAGATGCCACAAAGTTGTTTCGCAAAATTAAATTTGATTATCTTATACATGTGAGAGAGAGAGGGAATGAGAGAGAGAGGGAATGAGAGAGAGGGAATGAGAGAGAGAGGGAATGAGAGAGAGAGGGAATGAGAGAGAGAGGGAATGAGAGAGAGAGGGAATGAGAGAGAGAGGGAATGAGAGAGAGAGGGAATGAGAGAGAGAGACAGAAGAGAGAGAGAGGGAATGAGAGAGAGAGGGAATGAGAGAGAGAGGGAATGAGAGAGAGAGAGAATGAGAGAGAGAGGGAATGGAGAGAGAGAGGGAATGAGGTGAGAGAGAAGGAATGAGGAGAGAAAGGGAATGAGAGAGAGAGGGAATGAGAGAGAGAGGGAATGAGAGAGAGAGGGAATGAGAGAGAGGGAATGAGAGAGAGAGGGAATGAGAGAGAGAGGGAATGAGAGAGAGAGAGAGATCATTTACAGATAGAGGGTAATGAATGATACATATTGGGATGTGACGATTTAGGTATTATGTATTTACCAGTTGTGAGAACGTTGTTATCGTCAAGTCTATTATTTCTGGTTTCTAGAGGTATATTCTTTATTCACTTCCGACATCTTTATATTTTTTCTTTAGTTGTCAGTACTCGTATCACGTGATTCTGAAAACCACGGATAGATTTGGTTCTCTCTAAATAGGCACTCATATTAAAGTCAACGTGTTGATATGTATATTAGAATTTTCCAGGAACCGAAAGAATCTACCATAAACACTCTGTCTTATATTATTGTAGAAAACTCAATCAAGAACGGGTTTCCGGATGCATTTACCAAGGAAATTTCTTTAAAGAAAGTTAATGTCTGCCAATTAATTGATTGGTTGAGAGAATAGTGCACAAATGGTATCGTTTAAGGAGCGCACCATTATTCATGTTAACCAAGTTACTTGGATCACTGAAGATGAGGGTTAAAAACACCAAAACATGTCCGCTATAAGTTAATTGTTTGATTAATAAATATTGCTTGTGGAAGATTATTTATGTTCCTCTCGTTATACTATACAATAATTAATTGATTGGTTGTGTAGACTATACAAATCAAATTTATTGCACTTCTTTGTATTTATCTTACTATTTATATCACATTTTATAATTATATATTGATCAAAATCAATTACAATAGACAGTAAAAAACCAAGTGATAACCATTCAGACACGAGTTAACATTTTTATGTGATTGACATGAATATAAGTGAAAATATTTTAACAATTAACATCGATGGTAAGACAGCAAAAATCGAAGATACAATGCTGATCATGAGAACAGCCCCAGGAAGAATTTACTTCAAATGCTTTAATTGTTATTGGTTGTGATAAAGTTTTGATTAAAATATGGGATAAATATTAATTTAAATGTAAAGAAATTAATCCAATTGTCTGCCTAACAATTATGGCCTACAATCAATGTTTTATTTTCTTGTTACTTCCGACCCACTGTGCACGGCCGACGCAGGAAAGTCGTTGCTTATTCTCTGAATGGCGTGGTTGCATCATAGGAAAACACGACCCTAACGGAGCACTTTCCATTATTTTTAGAAGATTCCACACTCAATTCCCAGGATTCATCCGTGCGTTAAAAAGTGGATTATACCACCTACTCACATTTTAGATCAGAAATATATTTTAACCTAAATTTTAATTAGTTCAATTAATTACTCATACATGAAACATTTGAGAATTAATTATTTTGAAAACTGTAGGCCTTATTTGTTAATTTCAATCCCATCAAATCAATAAGAAAGAAGAATAGCTGTATCAAAGAAAAAATCTAAATAATGATAAAAAAATGCTTATTTAACTATTATATCCAAATAAAATCGATAAAAGACATTGTTTTAGAAAAGAAATATTTAAAAATATTGATTTTTCCTTGATATAACGATTCTTTTTTTTAATTTGGCACTATCGTCTTTCCTTGACCGGCAAAGGCCAGCAAAAAGCTAGTCGTTGTAGGCTGAAAAGTTATATTTTTCTCAACAGTAAAAAATTATATTACCGGCGCTAAACAGACTAAGATAAACATTAAATATTCAATGAGTTTATACATTTTTTTTTACATTTGTTGCGTCAACTCACGACGCAACGCGTCTCCTAACCCCTTCTTGTGTGTTGAGCGCTATTGAAGTAACCCTCCGTTTCTTTCTACATTAAATTTGTAGTAATCCTCCGTTACTGTAGATATTTAATATAGGTTGTTTTCTTACATGAATGTAGAATAATCAATTAATGTGTACCTAAGTGAAGAAGAAATACGATCCTTGAAACATAATTGTAAGAGGGAACTTGTTCACATTTAATTAAGCATTTCCTTGTCGTAAGACTGTCTCAGTGTTTATAAAAATTCTATAAAATTATCGTCAAAAAATCAAGTGTCTCTCAGTACCATTGCGACAATCGATGGTAAGAAAATTTGTTCTTTTAACGTATCTTATCTCTCAATTTACAATGTTTTGAGTAACAAATTTACGAAAAACTATTTATACCTTTATAGAAAGCTTGGAAACAGCATAAGCTTCCATTTACAGTTGTTCAATCTAATTGTTGTAGTATCTTTTAGAGGAGTAAATTTGCATAGCGCAATGAATTTCCGTTCTATTTCTTTAATAGATTTCGGGTGATATGAATTAAATTCTTGAGAAATACGTGCCACAATACCAAAATTAAACTATGATGATCTACTTGTTAAACACTGCAAATTAAAATATTTTTAAGTTGTGTGACAACTACAACTGCGATTGAAATTCTGAAAAAACGTGAATTCCATATACAAATTCTACGGTGACGAAAAGTATTTTAGGTCGCTTGCTAGGGATTTTCAGTTTCTAATTTTCATTCATTACAGTTGCTTCTCGCCAGAATCCTTTAGCACTTGCTGTTACCACTTGACTCGGGTTTGTACGACAGATCTATTCCTCAGCCTCTCCCTCCTGGTCTGATATTCGTGTAACGTCTGATAGGCAGATATTTGAAATTGTGATTTGTTGAAATGTTTTCAAATAAATATGATCAATAATAAAATAATAATATAATAATATAATAATATTATAATAAGAATAATATAATAAAAATATTATAATAAGAATAATATAATAATAATATTATAATAAGAATAATATAATAATAATATTATAATAAGAATAATATAATAATACACGACAAATATTTTTCCATTATTTACGTGTCGGTCGCAATGAACCAAAGTTTTTTCTGGTACAGGTCTAGAGCACTGATTTTGCTCCAGAAGTACAGGAAATAATAGTATTTGTTAACTCTATTCAATTTCATTTATATAAAAAATACATACATCGACTTTAAAACTAAGACTTCACGATATACGTGGAAGTTTGAAACAATGTTTCCAATTTATAGTCGATTAAAGCCAGGTGTTAATTTCCAAGCTACGAAGAAAGATCGTTAGCATCAAAATTTAATGGATTAATCGCGTTTTTCTTTTCCTAGTTTTTCACCTCATCTGTTTCAACTTTTTTCATTCGTTCTCATTTCCTCGAAGAGAACTAACTAGCCGCCGCACCTTTCTCCACCAAAACACGCGAACACATTCGGACAACCTTTCAACAAAACCTATAAAATCGTGTAAAACCTACAAAACCTATAAAATTGTATTCATTTTTAATCATTAGAAAATACCCATAAAGTATTACTTTTCTAAACTGGGTATGCTTATTTTATTAAGAAGGAAAGAAAAATATGTTTGTAAGTCGTGAATTTGGAGAAAACATATGGCAGTACCCCAATACTTATTAACGAACAAGTAGAGGAATGAAGTCATTGGTGTACAAATACGATGTTTACAGTTTCAAATTTGGAAAAGAGTATGCAGAAGATACTTTTGAACGAGTTGCATACATGTTTTTTTGTATTATTTAATGGAAGTGTGAAGTACAGTACTTATATTAAGGATCATTACCAATTTTCGAAATGTTGATTAATGACAGTTCGGTTTATTTCACGATTCCAAGAATTTTATTTATTAACATTCCAATCAATAAGCTGTACATCGAAGTAGCGGATTCCGTGCGTGAGTGCTTACAAACATATTTGGGGGTAATTATCAAGAAAGGTTTTGGTGACTTTATAATAAATTAAACAGAAACATGAGTATTGAGAATTTAGTAGTCTGAACCCTAGTAATCGTTTTTGGAGAAATCACTTCACATGGGTCACCAGCAAAATCTGCATCGAGAGGCAAAATGAAAGCTTTGCGTCTGGGCCTTGGTTCGTAGACCGGGTACGCAACGTCTTGAGGTGGCGGTCAGGTTTGCTCCTAGTATTGATCACGCACGTCTCGCACCTGGTTGGGTTGCGGCGCGAGCCAACGCTCGGCCCCCTAAAACTCCACCCTCCCTCTCCCTCGGAGCCCTACTGCTCGCCGGCCCTAACGATTGATTGATTGATTGATTGATTGATTGAGTCCAATCCACCCCCTCCCTACTCCTCGCCGAGCCCTACTCCTCGCCGGCCCTAACGATTGATTGATTGAGTACTACACGCGTAAGTTTTCTTGATATTCCACAGCGGGGGGGGGGTGCGGGGGTGAAGAGGACTGTGACAACGTCACGGTTTAAAAGGACTACCAACTGTGGTCATAAAAACGCGACAAAGCGTGCCATGAGGAATGCTACAATTGTTTTGAAAGTACGAGGCGGTTGTTGCCAGCGTTGTAAATGGGGTACGTGCTGTTCCGTGTCGAAACCTCAGTATCTGACTGGGCCGTGCTATTCAGCGCTGATTGAGGACTAGGGAGCTCGTGTATCAAGAAAACTTGCGCGAGCAATAGTGTTTCCGGGCGCGTCAACTACTAAAGATAGTAGCATAAGTGTAGTGCATGTTTTTATTTTGACAAGTGACGGTGACCTTCCCCTGCTAGATGCTGAGATCCGGCGCCAACCTACAGAGATCGACAGCATCACAACAGCCGGAATAAGCTCAAAGCTTTTGACTGGTCTCCCGTCGTCTGTTATAATGTAGTACGCGAGTGCAAGTGCGAGCATGTAAGGGGTGAGGATAGGACAAGGAAAAGTGAGGAGAGGTAGTGGGCGGTCCCTGGTCTGTTTCTTTAAGTATTGCTCCTGATTTCGTCTGGTGTTGATCGGAGAAACCATGAGAAAATACCCATTCGAGCAGCCGGCCGCTAGAATTCTCCACCAGACAGCGGATGAATTCGACCTAGCTCTGTTGGTAGTGACGAAACTTCTGGCAGCGTCGGGACTCAAACCCTCGGACCTTCCTGTCAGATGAACTGCGGTGTCACTGTGTGAAGGGGGTTCAAAGGATCTTCTCTCAATTTCGCATCTTCCATTGCTTGTCAGAGTGGTTCTAATTTCATATAGAAAAGAGAACCATCATAATGTGGTGCTACGGTACATCTACTAGTAGGGCAGATGCCATACATTCGTACCTATCAACGTGGATCAAGTCAACGCACATTATTACGGGGAGCGGTAACTCAGAGCATCAACTAATGTCACTGCAGCGGCTCTGACCGGGAGGTTCTAGGTTCGAGTCCTGATGGCGGCAGGATTCTCGACACTAGCTTTTCAGCTAGGTCGAATTAAGTCGCTGTCTGGAGGAGAATTCTAGCGGCCGGCTGCTCTGTTCGGCGAATGCCGGAGCAGTACTCTACCAAACGGGCCACGGACCGCGCGCGATCTGTCCTTCCTCTTCCTTGTCCTATCCTCTCCCCTTACACGCACACATACTTACACTAACATGCACTACACTACCACATATTCCGGGAGAGCGGTCGGAAGCTTAGAGCTTGTCCCGGCTGGGGCGGCACACCGCTGGTGGGAGAGTCCTGGTTAGGGGAAAAATCCCACTAGCCGACGGTAGGTCGGCGCCGGATCTCGCCATCCAGCGAGGGATGATCACCGCCATTTCCCGAGAAAAAAACATGCACTACACTAACGGAACTACACCAAAAAAACACGAAAAAAATCAATCAACGCATATTACATCGGTGATTATTGACCCCCACAAAATATGCAATGGATGGCCACAAAATACTTAGCGCGGTTCTATTGTATATTATTGTTGCTCTGCCCTGAAATTTAGCTAACTACACAGGTGTATTGAATCTTTACGTTTTTTTACATTTCTTGACTTGATAGCAATAGATGTGGAGCGTGAAAGCGTAGGCTTTCGCGATCGGTGTCGGTATCTGCAAGGCCAGGAGATCCCAACGGGGTCTGTAACGACCACCTGGAGGTCCGTGGAATTTTGAAGGGTATCAATGATGATCTGGGGGTCGATAACGGTCGATAGTGGAATATAAACAGGCCACTGAAAGGTAACCGGTAACGGTAACAAAATCCCATTAATTAAAAAAAATATTAATGAACTTATTGATAATTACTACGTAACTGTTCTCTGATTTAAATCACCAAATCATGATAATAAAAAAAACTTACAACTTAGTTTTACTTTTTTCGTAGCCATGCTTAGGATGCTTAGTATTGGGAAGTTATTCGAATAGTGTAACTGGACGAAGACGATGAACGGCAAAGAATGAAACAAATCGCATTCCACAATAATTTTCTTCATTGCACCATATTTACTTATACCAATTAGATTTAAAAATATTTTCACGTTTAGTAATTGCAGGTAGAGGCTCTATTTCAACTTTTGAGATGGGGCCTCTGCGGACCTAGCTACACCCGTGCTTAGGATGTTTAGAAAAGTCAATGCAATAAAACTATGTACTCACAACTCTATTCTAACGCACAACAAAATATTATCCGTAATGCGCATTGAAGAAATATTCTGGACAGTTTTTAGAAACGCTCAATAGTTTGGAATCAATGAAGATTATAAACTCGACTACTCAGCAGCAAAAGCGTCTTTGATTAATTAAAGTCCTGATAGGAAAAGATTGGCATATGAAATTGATATTTTTAAGGCATTTTTGTGCAATTCTTTTGTACCAGGCGAATGTATATTATTTATTGTAGATAAAGATGTAAGGTTATCGAGGAAGCAATAATTATTTTTAAAAGGGGTCCATGAAAAAAGGTTGGGGTTCCTGTACGCCACCGGGATCGGTGGCTCAGTGCATCAACTGATGTCACTGCTGCGCCTCTGACCGGGAGGTCCTAGGTTCGAGTCCCAACGACGGTAGGATTTTGACACTAGCTTTTCAGGTAGGTAGAATTCAGTCGCTGTCTGAAGGAGAATTCTACCGGCCGGCTGCTCTGATCGATAGTTTTCCGTGCTTTCTTCTATCAACATCAGGCGAATGCCGGAGCGGTACCCTAACAAACGGGCCATGGATCACGCGCAATCTTTCCTTCATCTTCCTTGTCCTATCGTCACCTCTTACACACACACACACACACACACACAGACTTAAACTAACACGGCGAGATCGGTCGGGGACTTAGAACTTGTCCCGGCTGGGGCGGTGCGTCGATGGTGGGAAATATCGGGTTGTGGAAAACTCTGACAGGCGACGGTAGGTCGGCGCCGGATCTGACCATCTAGCGGGGGAATACCACCGCCACCTCCGGAGCGAAAACACGCACTACACTTACGGGACCAACGACCATAGTAGTTGACGCGGCCGGAATCACTAACAATCAATCAAGCAATATGTACTTGGCAGTCCTAGACACACCCCGTCGTAGGCACAGATGCAAACGTTTCTTACTGCGTGATTTCTGAGGGCAAAATGCGCATTGCATTTCACCTTGAGGGAGGTCGCATCATGAGGACCAGAACGTTGGCCTAGGTCCTAGGTCGCGACGAGTAGATAGATGTGGGGAAATTCAGTTGATTTCTGCACTCTCTCAAAAATTGTATTTGAAAACGACATTTCCTTTAAATATGTGTTAAGAATATTACATTTTATAGAAGATAGTGTGCTTGTGTATTATCTTCTTAAAGCAATAAAAAGTTAAGGAATATTTGTATATTTTACTAATTTTATTCGAAGACCTCCAGAAAGAGAAATGTCGGATTTGGAAATGATTGTTCAATAGTAAGCTTTTGTTAAAACATTGAAATGAAAGTGGGTTTTAATGCGTGGAAAATATACACTAATAAAATATGCTAATTTAACAAAATGAAATGTTATTACCTTGATATAATTTTTTTTATCGCGGTACGCATCGGATTCCATGTTTGTGAATTCCTTTATATATCTAATCAAATTGTGGCGTCTACATATTAGCAGAAATACAATGAATCATTTCAGTATTTTGATATTAAATCACATTTTAGAAAAAAACACATATTGATAAAACAATATTACATTTTTATTACTATATTATACGTAAATTAATTATCCTGGAAAATGTATCTAGCGCTATAAAATCTCGGAAAAAGGAATTTTATAGTGATCGTGCTCGAATATTCTCTCGAAATGTGAAAAGAATTAATAATAATTTGTGGAATGTTGGCCAATAAAATGTTTTTAGTCAACCTACTGAATATTTTTTGTTCTCTCATTATAATTTACTAATCAAATGATTCATATTTTGCTATGTTCATGCTACATTTATTCAGGATATTAAAACAGGTCAATTTCACACTAAAGATCACGATGTTATTGACGATATCTCTTATGGAGCATCAACGAAGCATTTTATTTAAATTATTAGTAATTCTTGACAATCAAAGTTAACATGATACAAAACCTTGACTGGATAAACCATAGAGATTCCATTGATTAAAATTTCATCAAAATACGGATGAATTATTATCTGATGTGGTTAAAATTAGAGTAGTATATAAACAATATGTTCTAGTGGTATACTATTTCATTATTTTCGTATTATGTGGTTAATTCCAAACTGAACAAAAATAAATGTAGATGAGTAGGAAGCAGGTAGTAAGTCTGTCGAAAATTGCTCGTAACCTTAAATTTTCACAGCTGCTAAATTGACCCAACTGTTTTGGTCCTAGATAAATGTTGTCAAATTCGATACCATCAGGGGGTCCGTGATACGGGTAGCAAGACGAAATAAGCCCTCCTTGCAGTTGATCGACTCGCCACAAGAGAGTAGTAGGTAGTCAAAATCACTGTGAACGCTTTTACGCCACCAAATACGAATAGGCGGGATTTAGATAAATACATTTAATACATTTGTTGTTATTTTATAGTTATATTTTTACTTTTATTTTTTGGTGTGTATTCTCTGTTTACAAGCGAATCCACCAGGTTGGAAAACTGCGGGGTTCCAACTTCTAGCTTTTTCCCCGACACTAGCTGCGCTGAAAAGCTCGTGGCATGCGACGAAGCGTGCCATTGTCACCACTAGGAACCCTTGACATTACTGTCGTAGATAAACAAGGCTTGTTTGAGAGAATGTAGTGGGCAAAAATGCTGCTCAACGCTGTCTGCGAACAAAGGAGCAGGTCGCGACCGGTGCCACTACAGGGTTCCTCTTCGAAACTAACCCCTCGACCGGTGCCCATGAAATGCAGGCTCAACTCCTTGGAAGATAGATAAATTATTTCGTGATACCGGGTCCGTTGGTTGTTACTGATTCCGAGTGCGTCAACAGATTAAGTCATTAGTCCCGTAAGTGTAGTGCATGCTTTTTTCCCTCCGCATGTTTTCCTCATCTCACGTTCTAGCGCGAGATGACGGCGATCTTCTTCCGCGAGGCGGCGAGATCCGGCGCCGACATACCGTCGACTAGCGAGGTTTCCCCCTTAACAGAACTCTCCCACCAGCAGGGCACTGCCCCAGCCTGGATTAGTTCTAAGCTACCGACTGATCTCATAGAATATGTGGTAGTGTAGTGCATGCTAATGTAAGTGTGTGTGTGTGTGTGTGTGTGTGCGGGGGACAAGGAAGAGGAAGGAATGATCGCGCGCAGTCCGGGGCCCGTTTGTTAGGGTATTGCTCTGGAATTCGCCTAGGCGAAACCAAGGAAAACTACCAATCAGAGCAGCTGGCCACTAGAAGTATCCTCCAGACAGCGACTGAACTCGACCTAGCTGACAAGTTAGTGTCGAAAATCCTGCCACCGTCGGGACTCGAACCTGGGACCTCCAGGTCAGAGGGACTGCAGTGACATCAGTTGATGCCCTGAGCCATCATTCCCGGTCCCGGGTACCTCATCTTCTATGGTTCCGTCAGTAAAGTGCGTGTTTTCTTCGCACGAGAAGTGGCGGAGATCCTGCTGAATGGTGAGATGCGGCGCCGACCAACTCGTCGGTTAGCAAGGTTTTTCCCCACAAGGCATCCGCCATCAGCGGGACACCGCTCCAGACGGGTCAAGCTCTAAACTCCCAACTGGCCTCCCAATGTGTGTGGAGATGTAGTCCATGTGTGTGTGTGTGTGTGTGGGTGTTTCACTACCTGGCGGATTCAGAATCTGTACCTAACAAAACTAGCAACAGATTATTCGTGTATTTAGTACCTCATATTTGTTCCCACTTCTTTCCTTACAGACTTATTTACACTTACATGCAATAATCTACTACACATGTCGGGAGCTTAGAGCTTGACCCGCCTGAAGCGATAGCCGCAGGTGAAGATTCTTAGACGAGGAAATCCCTACAATACGACTGCTTGATCGGCACGTGATCTCACGTTCCAGCATAAGAAGTGCACTGGTATTAATCCGTTATAACACAAAATAATATTTCAATTCTATTGACCATAGCAACTGACACTTAGAAACAGAAACAGTGAATCAATCGACTATTATTGGCGGGTTGCAGGAGTGCAACAATTTGTAGCCAAGAATATAGCAACTCCCTATTTGGTTGTCAGCCAGGGAGCTATCAACGCGTACACAGTTCTACAGATATACGCGGCGGAAGGTAACTCAAGTCTCTAAACGTCTGACGAAAGCAATATAAGTAGCTAAGGACGCCTAGCCGCAAGTGCCACTTTAACGCGCATACGTGGAGTGAGAGTGCGTGCAAATGGTCGCGTGCAGAGGGCGTGCAATCTATCGAGCGGTGCCCTGCTCTCTCGCAGGCGTCGCGTCGCGTTGTGCGGTTCCTGCGCCGCTTTTGGCGAAGGTGCCTTGCGGCGGAGATGCCACCGAAGGCGAATGTAAAACGGTTATCGTATCGGGCTGTAACATCCAATTTTGTAGTTTCAAACCAGATTGGAGACGTTGATTTAAAAAAACCTTCGTACGCTTTCCTTCGACCATCCTGTTCATTAAATCTACAACATGGGACAGTCGGCTTTACTTCTCGTAAAGCTGGATGTCCCATGATGTAGATTTAATGAACAGGGTGGGAGTAATAGGATGGGCGCCGTACACTGGCAGAAAGGGAGTAAATTGAGAAGGTGTCTTCGGTGGTGTAACAGCGTATTTAGAGCGTTTTTAAACCATCTTACGTCTTCCTTCGAAGAAGTAAACTGGACTGTCCCATGGTTTAGATTTACTGCACGCAAAAACTTCAAGCCCAAAAGCAGCTTCTAAGCTAAATTTAAACTGCCTGTTTCGTCGCCCGAATAATACCTTCTGTTTTTTCTTGCGGCTGTTTCCAGCAAGAGGGGTTGCCGATTTTGACAATCCGCGTCGGGTACGCACTACGTCTCTCAAAGGGACACACATTAACGTTTACACTAGGCACACTTGCGGGATCCTCCGTCTGTGTCTTCGGTAGTGTTATTGTGAGCGTAGCGAATTGTTATACTGCATTTCGCGTATTCAAATCCAATCGAAACTAAGGAATTTAAAGGGAAAATAAATTGTTTCTTCACCTTCATTCGGATGGGAAATAAAGCCGTGTTTAAGATTTAATGCATGTAAAAGTTAAAAGAAAACAAAAAATTAAATATCGAGCTAAATTCAATTCCCTGTTTTTGCGCCCGAGTGATACTTACGCTGCGAGATTGCAAAATTTGCAAGGTCACGTGGAAGCCAAGGTTTGATGGTTTGGGCCTAGGTACTGAAAAAGAGGCATTATGAAATTCAATTTGGCGTTAAACGATTTCACACGAACGCTTTCATTCAAACGGCAAACGATTACTTTGGAAACCGTGTCTCAACGGCATACGGCTCTCTTCCTTTAGCTATTATTTCGTTCTTCGTCGTAATCCTTCTTCCAGTCGTCCGACCCCCCCCCCTCCTCGTAGATGAAGGCAGACGATTGCAAGGCCTGAAGCTCTTAGTGGAGGAGGTATCGTGCACTCGGACCCGAGTTACTCGGCGAAACTCCCGTCGTTAGCTTCGAGGTGGAGGCAGTGAGTAACTTTTGGGTTTCTTTTTGCTGGCATCCTCTGTGCAACTGGCGGCGGATCTCAAACACACATAAACGTCCAGACGGTGAGCATGTATCCCCCAGAGAGTATGAGCTTAAAGGAGGAGGCAGTGAGGAGACCGGTTGGGGCCCCCGAGCCCCGCTGATCTTAGCCAGGGTAGCCCCCAGTTGGGTTTTTATTGATTGATTGATTGATTGATTGATTTTTTCGTGTTTCCGCGCGCGTCAACTTCTTTGGTCATTAGTCCCGTTAGTGTAGTGCATGTTTTTTCGCGGGAGTTGACGGTGATCTTCCCTCGCTGGATGGCGAGATTCGGCGCCGACCTACCGTCGGCTAGTGGGGTTTCCCCCTAACCAGGACTCTCCCACCAGCGGGGCACCGCACCAGTCGGGACAAGCTCTAAGCCCCCGACCGATCTCCCGGAATATGTTGTAGTGTAGTGCACGTAAGTGTAAGTGTGTGTGTAAGGGGAGAGGATAGGACAAGGAAGAGGAAGGAAATATCGCGCGCGGTCCGTGGCCCATTTGTTAGGGTACTGCTCCGGGATTCGCCTGGTGTTGATCTGAGAAACCACGGAAAACTACCAATCAGAGCTGCCGGCCGCTAGAATTCTCCTCCAGACAGCGACTCAATTCGACCTAGCTGAAAAGCTAGTGTGGAAAATCCTGCCGCCATCAGGACTGGAACCTAGGACCTCCCGGTCAGTGGCGCTGCAGTGGCATCAGTTGATGCACTGAGCTCCCGCTCCCGCTTCCAGTTGGGCACTTGGCTTCGTTGTGGCAGTGACCCGATACTCTGCGCATAGAGGGACTTGTCCCGGCGCATTGTGAGTGCCGCGTTGTTTCGACTCCGGTACAGACCTGGAAAACCAGTAGGGCTAAGCTGGCAGGGCGGCCTGACCGAGGCATTGTATGGGGAGGCTTCTGAGAGGGATAACAGCGTTCCGGCGGGATTCGGATACCAATAGCCAAAATTGGCCCCGCGGAATAAGGATTAAGGCATAAATGCCTAGATGCCCACTCCGATTTATCCTCTCGGTAGCAAATTAACGGAGTGTGGAGTAGTACCCTCTGTACGAATAAGCTATCCGACCAAACCACGTGTTTGAAGACGAAGGACGCCGTGCGGTTCCACGAGATTGGTCCCTTGTCCGCAACCTTGTTCCGATTCCACACATCCTCTAGTAATCCGTCATAAAATTGAATTGATGCCTTATTTCATGTATCGAGTCTCACGCCATGAGACTTGATCTTCTGTCTGACCACGCAAATTTTGCTACGCTCCTTTCACCATCTAGCGGAGAAATGAGGTATTAATTGGGTGACGAAACAGGCAAATTTGAATTTAGCTCAGATGCTTCATTTAGGCTTAGTGATCTTTTACATGCAGTAAACCTACTAACGTGGGAAAGTCGGCTTTACTTCCCTTCCAAGGGAAGAAGGATTTTATCGGCCTTGAAAATTCACGGCTTCGATCAGGTTTGAACACACGAACTTGGGAAGAATAGTCCGATTCACTAACCGTTACACCATTGTCGACTCTGAAGTAGTGCAGTTATACTGCTCCATTGTCCAGTCCTCTGATTTCCGAACGCGCCTGGTAGCTTTGGAAGCTGCAAGGTGCGACGAGGTACGACATTCGTCTGTAACATTGAAACGAATCCACCCATTCTCTCGTACTCTATTGTCGTGCTCCATTTTTTGGTTCTTCGACATCCCCATTATATCGAAAGTTTCTGATACCTAATGAATCAATTAGGCTATTGTTCACGACTTAACTACTATTCCATCCGCTATTTTGTTGTGAGTCGTTATACTTCTTCCTCAAGTCACTGGTTTCTTTTGCTGCTTTATCTTCGCTTCATGCCCTTTGCAGTAGCATTTATTCGTCTCGCCTACCGCCGTCCTCTCTCAACCTCAAGCCATCACAAATCACATGTTCTCTCTTCTTTCCCATCTTTACCCAACATCTCGACCTTTGTCGTTTAGTACCATTCTCTCAACCTTTGCCACCATTTACAGTTTTATTCAGACTCTTTCCGTCGACTTCCCAGACCGACTTCCGTTGTACAGTATGGTATGCTCGGTTTTCATCTCCCCTTTCTTTTCTATTATCTTAGCCGCCTTCCAACGTGTAACGTCTCCATGTCGTTCTCTACAATGTTTCTTGTTTTATTGTCATTTTCTATTCTCTGATGTTCTATGACGCGTCTCCCATCATCACACACAATCTCCGACCACTTTCACAGTTACGTTCTCAATCATCTACTTATCCTTTTGAAATTCGACGTTTTTTCCTGTCCTGCTTTTTCATCATATTTTAATATCTTTCCTCCAATCTCTTCTCTCATTCCCATGTCTTTCGTCATCCTATTACTTTCTCTCTTCTCTTCCCCGACCTTTCCTTGGCTTTCCCAACCTTGCCGCAGTTTCGTCCTGTGATATGCTCCATCATCGAGTTGGTCCAACCTGTCCACTTTAACTCTACCAGACTCCCAATACTGACTTATCCAGTACTCAGACTGCTTCGCCATCGCTCGCAACTGCACGTCAGTTTATTTTGGTTCACATTCTCTTGATATTACCTTTCTCTTCGATTTTTCTCATTGGAGTTTCTCTCGACTCTCCGCTCCGCACGTCTACAAACTCATTTTTATGACAATTAATCGTTTATCTCATTGTTGCGATCTCAGACGCAATTTTTCAATTAGTCAACGATTTATACTACACATGGTATCACAGACATTTTAGCTTGCGAATTATTGGTTTTTACCGTTAAGCACTCATCATAGAAATGTAATTTAATTACTTTAAATTTGTTTTTAATGATTTCTGTAATATAGGAATATTCACAAAGACGTGACATGCTATCTTTAAGACCAATAGCTACAAGACCAGAAAACTTTCACAAAGTATTACGCTGTCATTTAATATGTACGAACCCTTACGTTGACAGAATAAAAGAATTGGCTCATACTTTTTCTCCCTCTTTCCTTTCTGTAAACTCAGAGTAATATTTAAATAATGCATATAGAATAGATCTGGATTTTTTATCATTTATTATGAAAACTACAGAGAGTGTGTTTCGTTCAATATGTCATTGGGTTTTTCTTTCGTAATATTTCTGTGACAAATATTTCCTAGGGATTATCCAGTTCTCTTGAAACTTTCATTTAGAAGGGAAACCAATTCAGATATTCAAATTAATAAAATAGTTCTCTCTGAATTTTTGGATATTTCTTGTTTCTACCTCTAATACGTATGATTCTTTTGTTGATTGCACTTATAAATTTGCAATTACGGTAAACATAATCCCTTGAATACGTGGAAAAGAAAACTATATTCTTATCCCTTTGTCTACAAATTGTAATTCAACAATTCAGCAGCCTGACATCTGTTGATTTTAGCTACTGTTCCAATTTTTTTCAGACGTTTAATAATCATTGCTTGTCCGTCTTTAAATAATAAAAGAATGTTTCAAATATTCAATCCCATACAGCTCATTTATCACCAGACAACTTGTCCCATTATATTTACGAAGGTCGAATACAATACAACTATATTTTAACTACAGTGCGCCAGTAACATCTCTTTGCAGTACCACCGGTGGCTGGTGAGAGTGCTAGCAACAGAAATTATGTTGGTACCACGAATTGCAGATTGTAACAAATGAAAACACAAATTGCGTACTAATCACAATCACAACAGATGCTGGAAGTGTTGTACTCTTCACTTGTTTCCCAGTGATGGTTGCTAAGAACATAAATGCAATTTTTAATGGGAACTTCTTACCCAGCGGAGAGCCTACGGGCTCACTGTACAACGTGTGTAGGAGGAAATATAAAATTAGGAACTGAAGTTTGTATTAGGGCAAATAAAAATGAAACCTGAGAATAACCCTTAGCTAAGACACCTCATGTTCTGATATTTAATATAGATTTTTCAAGTTTTTCATACGAACCAAGTTTCATTTACTTCCAGATATGAATGAACCGTGACCTTTCCTTGTTAGGTAGCTATCGGACATATACATCACACAGCACCGTTCATGTGGTCTTTTTCTTTAATAGCAATGTTGTATCGGGACTCAACGTAGTCACATACATGTATGAGAAAGATGGTATTTTCTGAACCCGGTAACAGAAATTTTGTATTGATTATTCAAGATTGCCGTTTACCTTATCGATCGTTTTCCTCGGCTGACTTCCTCTAAAACACTGTTTCCCTTCGTTTCGTGGAAAACCAGTTCCGTGACTTAACTCTGGCAGTACCAAGGGCAATACCAGTTTTCGAGTACCTTATTTCATTTTTGTAGTTCGTATGCAAAATAAAGAACATTACGTTAAACATTTTCCTATTTGTTACTAACATGCGAAAATACCACTACAGCTATATATCTTTGCATGGCTTGTATAGACTTTGAATATAATTCTTTGCTGGAGGGCAGAATGTGCTCTTCCGTGGCATTGTGTACCAACATAACAATAAAACATCTGAGGTCAGTCTTTTTATTAGTGACAATAATGATCGGATTGAAATTTGTTAGTGTGTACAGTTCAGCTAGTAAATGATCTTGGCTGTCCAGGTGACGCCGTGTCGAAGGCTGTGCTGCCGACGTTTCGACCATCTTGTCGTGGTCTTCCTCAGGGCTGTTGTGCTGGAGGAAGACCACGACAAGATGGTCGAAACGTCGGCAACACAGCCTTCGACGCGGCGTCACCTGGACAGCCAAGATCATTTACATGGCTCTGGCCGCGGAAGTCTACGACTTCACTTGGCAACACAGCCTTCGACGCGGCGTCACCTGGACAGCCAAGATCATTTACATGACTCTGGCCGCGGAAGCCTACGACTTCACTTGGCAACACAGCCTTCGACGCGGCGTCACCTGGACAGCCAAGATCATTTACATGACTCTGGCCGCGGAAGCCTACGACTTCACTTGGCAACACAGCCTTCGACGCGGCGTCACCTGGACAGCCAAGATCATTTACATGACTCTGGCCGCGGAAGCCTACGACTTCACTTGGCAACACAGCCTTCGACGCGGCGTCACCTGGACAGCCAAGATCATTTACATGACTCTGGCCGCGGAAGCCTACGACTTCACTTGGCAACACAGCCTTCGACGCGGCGTCACCTGGACAGCCAAGATCATTTACATGACTCTGGCCGCGGAAGCCTACGACTTCACTTAACACGCCTCTACGGGGAGGAAATTTATAAATCCACCAGAGCACTACAGCCCTGAGGAAGACCACGACAAGATGGTCGAAACGTCGGCAACATAGCCTTCGACGCGGCGTCACCTGGACAGCCAAGATCATTTACATGACTCTGGCCGCGGAAGCCTACGACTTCACTTAGGCAACACAGCCTTCGACGCGGCGTCACCTGGACAGCCAAGATCATTTACATGACTCTGGCCGCGGAAGCCTACGACTTCACTTAGGCAACACAGCCTTCGACGTGGCGTCACCTGGACAGCCAAGATCATTTACATGACTCTGGCCGCGGAATCCTACGACTTCACTTAGGCAACACAGCCTTCGACGCGGCGTCACCTGGACAGCCAAGATCATTTACATGACTCTGGCCGCGGAAGCCTACGACTTCACTTGGCAACACAGCCTTCGACGCGGCGTCACCTGGACAGCCAAGATCATTTACATGACTTTGGCCGCGGAAGCCTACGACTCCAGTTCAGCTAGTAGTAGTATCACTTACATCGCGTGCGATCCTTGGTGGTCCCAGGATATTCATAGCAGTTGGATGCCAGCCTCTGAATTATGAGGTGATATGGTGATGAGAGATGATCGTGGCAACTTGGAATCATCCCAGTATTCGCGTGTATGACCGAGGGAAACCACGAAAACTCCGGTCAGAATGGCCGACCGGGGAATTGAACCCGGGTCTCCCGACTGCGAAGTCGTGGCATTATGCTCTGACCCACTCCGTTCGGTTCAGTTCAGTTACAAAAATGTAAAAAAAAGGCAGTCATTTTCTGATTTATGTTTGGTGGTTTTTGCGTTCACAAGGCAATTAGATGAGTCAGAACAGAAAGACATTTTTAAGTGATATAATTTACTACTTTTGAATTAAACTCCAAACAAATAAAATATAAATTTTTATATTTTTGAGGAGGGTAATATTTGTCAACCCTTGGTATTGCTTACAATAGGAAAAAGCTAGGATGCATGACCCTGACGAGATTACTATTGAAATAGCTTTAAGTTTAGGTATCATCCGGTGTCGAGATAACTCTGTAATGATTACTGCTTAAACCTGAAGGTTGGTGGTGCCTATACGCAGACGAAGAAGTCTTGCGTTTTAGTGTCCTCCCATTTCCAAGAGAAATGACCTTTAATGACTTGCCATTGTCTTTCAATGAATGGATGCTATGATAGTAATCAAGGGAGGTATATATAGATATACGCATTATTACTGGTGAGATAATGGTTCAAACGTGATACCTCATGGTAAGAAAAGCTAACCACAACAAATTGCATTCCGGAAAAGATGGATCTCATCAACTGATGTCACTGCAGTGTCTCCGACTCGGAGGTCAAAGGATCGAGTCCCGGCGATGTCAGGATTTTCGACACAAGCTACATGGCTAGGACAAGTTCTGTCGTTCTCAGGAGAATAATTCTAACGGCCGGCGGCTCCGCTCGGGTAGTTTTCCGTGGTTTCTCCGATAAATACAAGTCAAATGCCTAAGCAGTACCCTAACAAACGGGCCACGGACTGCGCGCGATTTTCCTTCCCCTTCCTTGTCTTATACTTACACATGCCAGGAGACCGGTTCGGAAGCCAGGAGCTTGATCTGGCTGGGGCCGTGCCCCATTGGCGGGAGATTCCTGGTTGGGAAAAATCGAAAGATCAGTGCCGAGTCTCGCCATCCTGCGAGGAAAATCATCGCCACCTTCCAAACAACCCTTACAGGACTAATGACCTTAGAAGTTGATAATTCGGAATCACTAATAAATGAATCAATTAAATTAAGTCCTAAGATCCGGCACCGACCTACAAGTCGGTTTACTTGATTTACTCCATCCTGGAATCTCCCACCAGCGAGGCACCTCCCAGACGGGACAAGATCGAAGCTCCTGACATTGCGCGGTAGTGTAGTGTATGAAAGTGTGAAGGAGTGTAAGTAAGGGATGATATGACAAGGAAGTGGAAGGAAAAATTGCGAGCGGTTCATGGACTATTTTTAGGGTACTGCATGGGCATTCACCTGGTGGTGATTGAAGAAACCAAAGAATACTCTCGATCAGATCAGACGGTCACCAGAATTCTGATCCAGAAAGGGGTTGAATTCGACTTAGCTGTCTATACGATTAACACAGTAGCAGTTCAAACCGGGAGCGGTAGCTCAGTGCATCAACTGATGTCACTGCAGCGCCTCTGACCGGGAGTTCCTAGGTTCGAGTCCTGACGGCGGCAGGATTTTCGACACTAGCTTTTCAGCTAGGTCAAATTCAGTCGCTGTCTGGTGGAGAATTCTTGCGGTCGGCTGCTCTGATCGGTAGTTTTCCGTGGTTTCTCCGATCAACACCAGGCGAATGCCGGAGCAGTACCCAACCAAACGGGCCACGGACCGCGCGCGATCTGTCCTTCCCCTTCCTTGTCCTATCCTCTCCCCTTACACACTCACACTAACATGCACTACACTACCACATATTCCGAGAGACCGGTCGGGAGTTTAGAGCTTGTCCCGGCTGGGGCGGTGCCCTGCTGGTGGGAGAGTCTTGGTTAGGAGGTAACCCCACTAGCCGACGGTAGGTTGGTTCCGGATCTCGCCATCCAGCGAGGGGAAAAACACCGCCATCTCCCGAGAAAAAACATGCACTACACTAACGGGACTAATGACCAAAGCAGTTGAAGTGCCCGGAAACACGAAAAAATAAATCAATCAAGTAGCAGTTCAAGGTCCAGAGCTTGTAAGAAAGGGTACACCCATTCAATCGGCAGCTTTATTATGCCTTAAAGTTTTGGTACTGGCTCTCCCGATTGGATGACAACGCCCTCTCCTTAAAAACGTTGACGTTGAAGTACCACAATGTTTAAATCCTAGTAGAGTTAGTGTCCTGCCACCTTTGGGAGTGGCATCCGAGTACCTGCCGGGCAGAGGCAGTGCAGTGCAGTGGCAACGGTCGGCGCCCTTCTTTTAAAAATAGTTTGATTTTCTTGTTCGACATTATTATGGTTTCAAGGGTTTTTATGATACATAGTACACAATTTTGTTGTAATTACATTTCATCATGCATGAACAATGGTAGAAGACTAATATTTACAATATAAACAATAACAACTAAGGATACCCAGGAAGGGTCCTTCAGAAAAATGCATACAATATTTGGATTAAAAACATAAATATTTAATTTAGAACTGTTGGAACCTGCTTTACAGCTCATTAAGGAGGATGTAGTAGGTCTTTAGAATATCTTGATTTTATTCGTGGAAAAAGATTGGCTGATTTACCTCGAGTGTACAAAGGAGTGGCTGGGCAAGATGAAAGAGAAGAGTAGAAATTAGAAGAAAGTTTTAGAATCCAAGTTTTCAGACGTTCTATAGATAATTCTTTTAAAATTTGATCATTTCTGATATACCATGGAGCTTTTAAAACATTTCTTAAAAATTTATTTTGCAGTACTTCCAGTTTTTGAAAGTTGGTCCGTGCCCTGAGCCACCTGAGGCGGCGCGAGTGCGTGAGGGCGCGGCCACTTTCTCCGCGGCGCGTGTCGCCTTGGGACCGCGCGTGTCGCGTGCCGCCAATATCGATCCGCGGGTGTCGTGCGCGAGGTGGCTGTCGGCGCTGGGCGGAGAAGCAAGGGGGTGGAGGTACCCAGCGGCAGAGAGGGAGAAGGGAGGAAAGGGTCGGGGTGGTCGGTGGGGGATAGGAGGATGGGGACGGAGGGAGGAGTGAGCGTGGAGGGGAAAGGGCGATGAGCAAAGGCGGGGACAGGGAGGGTGGATTTTTTGATTGATTAATGATTTCGGGCGCGTAAACTGCTTAGATCATTAGTACCGTAAGTGTGGTCTGATTCGGAGCCGAGAGGGGCCAGGTATGACGGTTGGCCGGGAAGGCGAGGTTTTGAGAAATGGGATGGAATGTGGGGGTAAGACAAGGTGGGGTTGAAAGGGTGGTAGGTGAGGATGAGACAGGGCGAGGGTTGGGGTGGTGGGGTGCGTCATGGCGGGTGCGATGGCTGGAAGAGTGGTGGTGTGAATGAAGGTGGGGTGAAAGTGAGAAGTGGGAAATGGGAGTTTGGTGACGGCTGAACGGGGGTAGAGCGACTGAATCGGAAAAGGCGGAAGTTAAACTTTGGGAGTGGAGATGACGGGTAGTGGGACGGATTGGTGGTAATGGTCATTCCGGGTCAGAAGTATAGTATTCGGAATGGCGCAAGTTGAGGGAAAGGGTAAGCGAAGAGGAAAGCGAAGAGAAAAGGAAAGCGAAGAGGAAAGCGAAGAGAAGAGGAAAGCGAAGAGAAGAGGAAAGCGAAGAGGAAAGCGAAGAGAAAAGGAAAGAGAAAAGGAAAGAGAAAAGAAAAGAGAAAAGAAAAGAGAAAAGAAAAGAGAAAAGAAAGAGAAAAGGAAAGAGAAAAGGAAAGAGAAAAGGAAAGAGAAAAGGAAAGAGAAAAGGAAAGAGAAAAGGAAAGAGAAAAGGAAAGAGAAAAGGAAAGAGAAAAGAAGAGGAAATAGAAGAGGAAAGAGAAGAGGAAAGAGAAGAGGAAAGAGAAAGGGGAAGGGCAAAAAGTTGCTGAAAGAGATGAGAAGGAAATTGAATTTCAATGAAAGGAATGTTGATACGTTTTGATACAGGCAATGATGACCAGTGAATTCGATCAACCCGGAATCTTATCTGGAGAACCGGTAACTCAAAGAAACGTTTTTGATAATTTTTTTAAATATCTACGAGTTACATACTCAGGTAACTAATGTTTGAATAATCGAATATCTCTCGTATTTTTGGTTATTAAATACAATTTAATTAAAACCATAACTACAAGGAATCTTAGAAAAATATTTCTAGTATTAGAACTTATTTACCTACTTAATAAAGTGCCTCTTTTTATACTATACATTTTAGAAACATATTTAAATTACATAAGTGAACTGTAAAATTAGCTAAGTGATAAAATCTAAAATATAAGTATTTTACAATTTTCCATAAGTATTTATGCATTATCAAACTGCAATACAAAGACAGTATCTCAAAAATGAAAGGGTGAAGAAAAATCACAAATTTTTTAATATTCTGACACACTGAGAATCTTCTTTCAGATGTCTTTCCCAATAGTGCATCACCCCATCCAGAACGAGCTTAAATATCCTGACAAGTCTCCCGAGAAGTGTGGTAGTGTAGTGCATGTGTGTTTGTAAGTAAGTGGTGAGGATAGGATAAGGAAGAGGAAGGATAGATCGCGCGCGGTCCAAGGCCTGTTTGTGAGGGTACTGCTCCGGCATTCGCCTGGTGTTGATCGGTGAAACCACGGAAAACTACCGATCAGAGCAGTCGGCCCCTAGAATTCTCCTCTAGACAGCGACTGAATTCGGTCAAGCAATCTACCTTGTGCCGAAAATCCGCCACAGTGGCACTGGTGATGTTAGTGTTGGTGTTGACGTCAGTGTTGGGGGTGTTGGCGGTTGAGATGACTGTAATGATTGAGTTTTGATGATGGTGTTTGTAAATACGTGGTTGTGGGGAAGGTGGTGATGGTGGTGTGATGACAACGATGAATGTGGTGGCGGTAGTGGTAGATAGTGAATGAAATGTTTTGCAGTGTAGGTAATGATTCTGATGAAGGTAGTAATTGTGATGGAGGTAAAGTCGTTGTAGAGGTAGTAATTGTGATGGAGGTAATAATCCTGGTGGAGGTAATGATTTTGATGGTGGTGGTGGCGGTGGTTGTGATTGTGATGGCGATTGTGGTATTTGTGTTTGTGGAGGTGATTGTGGCATTTGTGGTTGTGGTGGTGATAATGGTATTTGTGGTTGTGGTGGCGATTGTGGTATTTGTGTTTGTGGAGGTGATTGTGGAATTTGTGGTTTTGGTGGTGATTGTAGTGTTTGTGGGATATGATGGTGACTGTGGTATTTGTGGTTGTGGTGGTGAATGTGGTGGCGGTGGTTGTGATTGTTATTGTTGTTTTTGAGGTTGCTGTGGTGGTGGGGGGGGGCGGTGGCAGCGGCAGCGATGGAGAAGCGGGAATTATTGCGGAGGCTGCACAAGAAATGGTGGGGGGGTGGACTAGCGGGAACGGGAGGAGTATCGGTAGAGGAGAAATAACAGTAGCGGGGGAGCTGGCTGTTTTAATGAGTTTGTTGTCATGCTATTTGTTCGCCAAACCTTCGAAATGTTGTCTCTTTCTTCTATCACGCTCAGTTATGTATGAACAAAAATTGTCCATATCACATGCGACTATCGCATACATTCATCTCCCCACACGTGCCCTTTTGTGACCAACACCGTAATTTTCAAATTTCTTATTTGGAAGTCGCTGAACACGCCTAATATTCAAACCTATATTTTTCAGATTCGATAATAATTATGATATATACCAAACAATACAATATTACTTTGCTTTCCTACTACTATTTTAAAATATTGATTTCTTTATTCAATTGCAACGTTGAATGTATGTATATTAAAAATGTATATTTTCTATGTATTTCAATACGACTTCCATATTTTAGTGTAGTAGTGCATAACTGGATACATTTCAGAAAATTACACTTAGTGAATCACAAGTTAAAGGTATTGCCATTTCTTCACAATGTATTTTGAATTAACAAGAATTGTTAATAGGTGAAAGTAAACATGTATGTTTTAGAATAAAAAAAATGATGTAGTGAATGAATATTCAATTACAACGGTTTTATCTTAACGTGTGTGAGTAGGTATTAATAGTAAGAATAATCGATCCTAAAAGACAGTTATCAACTCGCGATAACGCGAGAGTTAATCTCGTTAACAGGAACAAATAGCTTTTAGTCGTTTCTCTATAGTATTGGTGAAGAAATATATTTATGAATTCTTTGAGACTAAAGAGCAATGTCTCTTTCGGCCATCTCTTCTGCCTGACCAAGCAAATTTAGCTATGCTCCTTTCGCCATCTCAAAACGAAAGAAGTAGCAAATAGTAAATCTACAACATTGGACAGTTCGCTTTACTTCCCCTTGACGGCAGTCGTACGAAGGGGTTTTGCGCCTTTAAACATTCAAGATTTCGATCGTGATTGATCCAGCGAACTTGTGTATAATATCCCGATACGCTAACCGTTACACAAAGATGTCGCACCGAAATTACGTCCGATAGCCCCAGTTTACACAAGACTGAGAGCAGTTTAGGAACAGCTCTAAAATCGGCAGTAACGTGCAACAGAACTAAACAGTAGTTATGCTAAATAATCATACTGACGTACAAAATTTTCAATCAGAAACAGCAAAACCTCTCGACAGATTTGTTCCAGCTCCTCGTAAACATCGAAATATGAAAGTTGCCTCCTCGAACTTCCAGCAGAACAAACGAGCTTTCCCTCGGAGCCGTTTGGTCGCTGGGGAAGGAAGCTTAATGACCAACAACCCTTCGCCTCTCCGCCGCCTATCTGACCGCCTAAATCCGGACCCATTCATAAGGGGCCATGGCGGCAGTGGGGGCGGAGACTGAGGTTGAGGTGGCCTTGGAAGCGTCTGTGGGAATCCGCCGCGTCAAGGTCAAAAAGAGAGAGAGGGGAAATGCCAAGGGCGCGCCCTTAACACAGCTATTCTTATCACGTTAAAGCATTTCAGCTTGATTAAAATTTGTTCTGGATTGCGAACGGGGTTACGTTTTTAAGACACCACTGTACACTTTCATAAATTTTTACTGAATATTTTAACTATTACAAAATAACTCAAAAAAAGTCTCGTTTTTCATCATTAACTGAAAACCATGCGCTATTGCAGCAAAAATTAATTTATGTTCCTTGCATCCTTTTATTTCTTTGTAGCGTTTGCACTGAGGTTCGAGATTAGAGTTTCTGCTGACCTTTTCTGTGTAATTTCGCTACTTTAGGTGGCCCACAAATTTTGTGACCAAGATTTCATATTTAAAGCATTTAAAATGTATTAATTTATTTATGTAATTATTTATTCATTCATTTGTTAATGAGGCAGTTTGGCATTGCAGTTAATTCTTATTTGATTCAGAGTTATTGTTGTTGATGGTTCCGAATGGTCAATGAATTATTGATCAACTTGACAGTAGAAAAAAATTGGATAAATGAAAAACAAACAACTTGTGCCACGCGTAAGCAAATTGTCTATCAGTCGAGTAAGTGGAAATCCACAGGTGTTATTGGACTTCCAATTACCAAATATGGTGATGGTGCACGAACTGAACCACAATGTACTTTAAATAGGCTGGAGAACGAGAGGAAACCGACAGGAAAAGTAGACCCCGTGAACAGAATATTGAATTGGAAGGGGGGGCAGTGACAATAAAATAATATGTCACCAGGCCTGCATAAGTCGTTGTAAAAGGAAAGTACACTAGAGACCTACACCATATAAAATAAGTGAATATTTTTGTTTTATTAAAACAATGATAAAAAGAAACGTAAAAGAAAGTCTGAAAAAGAATGTTGTTAAATTACATATTTGATGAGAGGTAGCTAAAAATAATGCATGTCAAACATGAGAATGATAGGTGTGAAAACAGACAAAAAGTTAAAGAGAAACACGAAGTGTAAACGATTAGTAAAATAAAAAATAATAGTATTACAGAAAGAAAGAAACAAAAGAAAAATCCAAGTAAAATGAAGTAGAATAAAGTAGAATAAAAATGTTCGAGGATGGAAATATGAAGAAGCAGTGGGAAATAAAAATAAAGAAAATACAAAGAGAGAGAGAGAGAGAGAGAGAGAGAGAGAGAGAGAGAGAGAGAGAGAGATAAGAAAAATAAGAAAAAAAGCACGAAGAAAAAACCGAGGGAAAGGAAGGAACTAAAAATAATAAGAGAAAGTATGCATTAGAGATGTCAACCAGAGACAGGAAAGACAAACGCGACATTGAGAGGTTCGAAGACAACAAAAAGAAAAAAAAACGCACGAACGAAAATGGCGCATTGAAAGAATGCCTAAAGGAAACAAATCGCGTCTATTTGAGACCACAATACAACCATGAATATCCGACGTGATATGATTACGTAGGCTTCCGCCGCCGGAGTATGTCTCTTGCCTGTGTCCCGGATAGCCAAGAGACATCCGACGTGATGACAATTGGAGTAGCTGAAGTACGGTTTCGCGGAGGAAACAATAGAATACGGAAGGAAGCGGGAAAGAGGAAGATTTCGGTATTACGAATGGATGAATTGAGACATCACTAGAGCGCGCGAGCGAACAAGTCGTGCGACCCGACCGCAACCGATCCCAGCGACCCGTAAAGGGGCACCGACCCGCGTTCAGGGTCATCGGCAACTACGACGCCGAACAACAGCTGCGCGGAGAAGGAGAGTGGGCAGAAAGCAGTGAAACAGGGGGGGAAAGCGATCGAATGGCCGGACAGCGTGGGACGACGAGGAGGAGAATAGATGGGAAATAGTGGACAGGGGGGGAGAGGATGTTAGAAAAGATTAGACTTGGGGAGGGGATGATCGAAACGGAAGGGGTGTCTGAAGGTAAGGGGCGACAGAAAATATGGCAGCGTCAATAATATGGGATAGAAGAAGAGGAATGGGAGAATAGGATGTGAGAAGGGGGGAGAGAGGAAAGGAAGGAAGGAGGCAATGGGTGGAGGGGATAGACAACGGGGGATGAAGTGTGGATAGATTGGAAGGGAATTGAAAAGTTTGAGGGAGAAATAAACGAGAGAGGAGGGGAGGAAAAGAGTATGAAATAGATGAAAGGCGAGGAATGGATCGGAAAAGAGTGAATGGGAAGAGATAATGGGAGAAGTGGTGGAGTAGGATGAGAGGGAAGATGAGAATGCTCAGCTGCAACGGAATGAGGCGGGAGTGGGAAGGACGAGAAGGGAAGAAGAGGGATAGAGGTGATGACCACGTAAAAATGACTAAAAGGTGCAGAGAGGATAGTGCAAGCATATCGCAAGCAAGCAAGTAGAGGATAGGGAAGCAAAGAGGAGGGTGCTGAGAGAGGCAGTACCGAGCGAGGAGCACAGAGTACAAGGTAAGTGGCAGAGGCGTCTATTTCTAGACACCGCGTGCGTTGGCTGGCGAGGTTGTAGCCCATGCATATTCCAGAAGACTCATGCCGCCTCCTCCTCCCCCTCCTTCGCTCTTTTCTCCACCACCTCCTCCTCCTACCACTCCTCCTCCACTGCCGTCGCTACCGCTGCCGCCACCATCACCACCACCACCACCACCACCGCCACCGCCACCGCCACCGCCACCGCCACCGCCACCGCCACCGCCACCGCCACCGCCGCCGTCACCTCCACCACCACCACCACCTTCGCCGCCGCCTCCGCAGCCACAACCCCCATCGCCGCCGCCGCCACCACCACCACCACCACCACCGCCGGCGCCGCCGCCGCCGCACGCCACCGCAACCTCTGCATAACAAGAGGGCCCACCGCTCCGACCGGACAAGCGAGAGGGTGAATGGTCGGGTGGGAGCTCCCAGGCAACCCGGAGTGATCCCCTCCATAAAATCCCTCACCTCTCCCACCGATCGCACACTCTCGCGGGCCACGAAGGAGGAGATTGCGTGAAGCAATGATTCAGGAGAAAAGCCCTGAGAAAAGAAATAAAATGAACAGAGATGGGGTGGGATTAATGTACTCATAAATCGCTAATCGACTAACGAAAGACCACAATATATTTTTTTTCATTCTGGGTTTAATTAAATCTCCTGTGGAGCGAAATAAATTTAATTAATTTACTGTGAGTAAAAAGATTGTAGGTAATACATGAAATAATAATAATAATAATAATAATAATAATAATAATAATAATAATAATAATAATAATAAATTCTAGTTCAGTCGAAATATAAGAAAATACACGATAGAATCTGTGGCTACCAACACTGGTAAGATATGCAACGCCCGCTCAAAGTTCTAAACCCATGCCCGAAGTGATACGAACACCACCAAAACCTGTGACGTCAGTTAGAATGTATACAATACTGTGTAGCCAACAAAACCATACAGGTTGTACACAAAGGAGCAAACAAATCAGATAATATTAACCGATATTTGGTGAAAAAACTGTCTACTTGAAGATGTTGCGCCAAGCAATAAGAACGTCACAACCAAGAAACATGTTAAGTTTGTTGATATTTGAGATCAAAGTTGGTAGAGCCTCATATGGGGAGTAAAAACACATCCAACCACTAGTTATCTGAGGCTTGGAATTTATTCCACAAAATCTATGTCAGAATTATAAGTCTAAACGCCCAGGACTCGAGACAAAAGTGCAAAATACCACATTATTGGAAACAACCCGTATCTGGCAATCATAAGCACTAGATCTACTGGTTGCAACCTGGAGTATATTTCATATTTAACTGTCTAATGTATTTAATCGTAAATTTAGAGGATAATAACAATATACTCTGATTAAGCAGGGGTTTATGGTTATTCCTTTTATTTTTTCCCAAATTAATTTGTCCTGAGATTATAATAAAACAATGAATAACTAGCGTACCCGTGCGAGAATTCTCGCATGTTAAATCCCAGCCTCTTACCTATATTTCCATTTCCATTTTAAGCCTGTAATGTATCTTTTTCTTTAAGACCCTCTTATCCTCCGTCACTTGATCTACATGTCTCCTTGTAATTGATATTAATACACCAGTGTCAATACAAACAATTCTTCTTTAACGTTATTACCGAACAGAGAGGTACACCCGTGCAATTCAATTGCATAAAATATCAAGTAATGAGTTTAATTTCACATACAGTTGCAGATTCTACAGGCTCTGAACAAGTAGGGTAGAATCGAGAAGCGTCGAACCAGCAAAAATGTAATAGAATATTCAAGATCTCATCCGGTAGAATACGGTACGAGAAACCTTTCCTTGAGGCCTTTGGGCTCAAAGTTTTAGGTTTTGAGGCCCAAAAACTCTTCCTTTAGGAGTTTCTTAACGATGAAGATTGAAAAATCCGGCAGTGTGTGGCGGGTTGCATTTCACGTGAATATGTAGATGAGTTTTTTTAAAATAAATCCTTCATATTTTTACAGTCAAAGTGCAATTCGTTATTTATCCGTGAAATTCTTTTTCTTTAGAGACCTCATTTATAAATAATGATTGCGTGTGAGATGCACAAAGGGCATGTATACTACTGAAATAGTATAGGAGACGATGGTTGCCAGAGATATATTACGAGATTACTGTATTTGTAGGGGAGCTAATCTCCAGAATTTTTATCTAGGCAGTGCACCGATCGATCTAGTTACCTGACTATAATTGAAAAGCTGTCTCCATTCGAATTTGAACTTATGACGTTTGTCAAGTAATCTTCAGTTGCAGGGTCACTACTACAATATTATTGCACTCTGGTAATAAACTGTGTAGTTCAGAAACAATATTCCGAGGGTAATAGTATTTTCCTCTTCGTGAATTCTGCAGGATGTAACCCCGTTGTCAGTGAATGCTAAGAATAATATACACTTAAGAAATTATAACATTAAATATTCTGCTTTAAATTGGTTAACTTAGATATTGGTTAAATAAAAGGGTTGAAGGCGTTGTCATTGTCAACAATATTACTTATTGCTGTAATATTGTTGACAATGACAACGCCTTCAATAATTTCAGTTATGTGAATGTCAACTACAACTCACCACTGAATCAATAAATAAAAGGGACTAGGAATCGATGTTTAAATATTTGAAAATTTAAAGTGAAATTTTTGTTTAGCTAAAAATATTTTCCTATAATTTGCTTCAGTATCTTCGACCAGTACTCTCACATACAACGATAATAATAAAAATATTTTTAATTTAATGTTCATCCTTCGTAACATCGCGGTACTTAAAAATAAATGTTTGTCGGTTTCTATCCTCTTTGTAGTCATAATTAATGAGGCTACTTGATATGCAAGGCAGATAAAATCACGGTTCATAGAGGTCTTAAGAAAACATTCTCAAGCTTGCATGCAAACAACGGTGGCATAACTTAAGACACGAATATAAGAAGATTGCCCGAAATCACACGAAGAAAATGTATGTGGACTGTATAGTAGTTCATTTGTTGTATAAGAAGTAAGCAAGGGGGGAAAAGTTAGCTTTTTGAGATATAATGTTTAATTTATGTTTTCTGGTCCTAATCATTGAGAGCTTAATCAAGAATATTGCCCTCTTTTGACATGGCATGTAAAGGAACTATTATCGACCAAAAGCGTCCGTCTGAGTCAGCCAAGGAACAGGTTTAGAAATACCATAAATAAATAAAGGAAGGCTACTGAACCTGGTTTTACAAGGTACAAAAACACAATTGCAGTATATATTTTCACGATAATTTATCATTATTCTCGGTTTCAAAACTGAAAGAGACAAAACCTAAGATATTATTCAATATTCAAGAACATTTTCGTGGAATATGTTTTAGGATATTGCATTAAAAAGGGAAGCAAAGATACCTGGACATTCATTCTTTTGTAAAGTAAAAAACGTTTATTTTCACCATGTTCTATTACTTACCAAAAGCAGTTTTTGTTGTAACTAACTACCTATTATATCAATTTTTTGTCGTTTAATTCATTACTAACAGAACTATTACGGACTGGAATAAGTTGCTTGCAGCACACTTTGAACCCTTTCCGTAAGGTGTTTAAAAGTTCAATAATAAATTATGTAACAATACTACATATTATTAATTCACAGGAAATACAGTTATTATCGTTACTTATTACTTACGTTGTTTATTGTTAAGTACATAATCTAATGATTATTAATGTGCTTGTATTGAAGGGTTGTGTCGTGTGGTAATGTGGAGTAAAATGTAATGAGAAAAGAGTTAAGTGCAATATAATGCCGAGAATTGCAGTGCAGTACAATGCAGTGCAGAGAACTTGGAAAAATCACGAGTTTTATGCGCTAAATTATTTATGAACGGTACACCTAAACAGTTAGATTTATTGTCATTAATATTACATTATTGTTAACATTCTGTAGTTATCTTCTGAGTTATTCATTTTTTACACAGGGTCACAAAAAACGTTGAGACCCCCAAAGACTTGACACATGTTTCTCTATGTATGTCAACGCGCTGAATAAGAATTTGATGCCACAATCCCGACACCACTTTTGGTGTTTGGACAAAAAAAATACCACCAGTTTTTTTCAAATCGCGAAAAATCACGGTGAAATTGTATTTTTGTTTTCGAGGGTTGTCAGACGCTAAGTCATGACTACGGAGGCGGATTTTAATGAAATATCATTTTTTTCTTTTCACTTTAGAACAATGCCGTTTAGTATAGAAATTCATTTTATGTTATAACTAAAGGAAATAACCCATTTTTATAGATCATTATTTTACATTTTTTGTGGATTTCGACTAATAAGCCATATTTACTTTTCCCCGTCATTTTTAATGCACTTTTTGCTGATTTCATTGATGTTAATGTCATTTTTAAAGGTACTTGCTTCAAATAATATTTACGAGATGCAACAAATGTTCTTCACAGAATTACATAGTAGTCTAATCAATTTGTTCGCTCAGAAATTGTTTTGACAGCCGTTGTAAATATGTAATTCTTGTGACGTATATCAGCGCTATTGCCGGTTCGGCCGATTTAGGGATAACTAAAGACAGAGATTTCCTGAGAAAGAACAGTCCAAACCAAAAGTTTGCAAGTTGAGTTCACTTGAATGAATGGAAGAGCCTCCATTCAGTAACGTATCCAACACCTTGCGTTGTTCATCCGAATTGTTTTTGACCATATTTTTTACGTTATTTATCTTTAGTTTTACGATATTTTTAAAGCATTTTTAGAGTATTTTATTGATCATTTTTGGCGATGTTTAGGTCATCAAAATCCGCTTCCTAGTCATGACACATGTTTCTCTGTGTACATCGACTCGCTAAATCCGAATCCGAAGCCAGATTGCGAAACCACCCTCCAGGATTTTTTAAATCGCGAAAAACCACCGTGAAATAGTAGATTGTAAATATCAACGTGGAAATACATAGAGAAACGTGCCAAGACTTTGGGTCTGACGACTTTTTTCTGTGTGCCTATGTTATAATTCGTCTTGATTGGATCGAAAAATCGGGTGATTTATGTTATGTTAACACGCTCCCTGTCCCGATGAAAACTTAAAATATATCCGCACGTCTCAACGACATAATAATAATTTTATTGTAAAATTAAAAAAAAATTACAACACATTTCGGTATATTTTTAAATTCTATGACCGTCCTAGCAAGTCCAAACGAAAATTTGTGTAGCTAGTCCCGTGGAACAATATGTGGTTCACAAACTTATTAAAATCACCTTGTGTTACGTTTTGTGAACCACATAACTTGCAGGATAGTGAACGTTCTAAAATAATTATATAGAGTAGCCATTAATATGCATTTCTAAATTATCTAATTCTGTTATTATTAATACTTTTGTAAAAAGCGCTGAAATTTTATTTTACAAATTTCACTTCTCTTTACTGAATGATTAATTCATCTCGTATTTCCGTTGTACAATTGATTTTACAATTCACATTTACATCAAATCAACTTTCTCATCATTCTATTATTATTATGTTCGCCGTTTGATTTGAAAACTTCTCCCTATCAACTGACAGTACATTTCTAAATTCATTTGAAGGAAAGGGCCAAGCTCAAAATAAAAATGGGTCATAAGCTAAGTAGTCACGCTAACGAGCTGTTGCCATGAACCCTTGATTGGAAATAACTGCTCTTCTAAAAATCAAACTTTTCTTCAAAGGATTTCGGGAACATGTATTAAGTGGATATCAGTCGTATTTTCTCTATTCCCTTTTCCCAAAATACACTATTACACTACATCTGAGATCGGGATATGTGTTGACATGCTGGTACTGAAAGTATTGGTTGAGTCTTTCGAGATTTGGCGTGATGAACCCTGTAGAAATAGGTTAATTGATTAATTGAGTTGTGATTCCAGGCGCGCCTTCTGCTAAGGTTATTTGTTCCGTGTGTGTAGTGCATATATTTTCTCGGGAAGTGTGGCGATTCTCCTCTAGATGATGAAATTCGGCGCCGATCCACTTGTCGACTAGAGGGGTTTTCCCCAAACAGGTATCTCCCACTAGCGAGGTACCGTCTAGGCGGGGACAAAATCTAATGCTCGCATGTGTTGTAGTGTAGTGCATGTAAGTGTGTTTACAAATAAAAGTATCCAAAGTTTTTTATGACAATCATTTATTTCAGCAATTGCACAACGTTTCGTAACTCGTTTTGTTACATCATCAGGTGCTGAACTAATGGGACACAGAAACTTAGTGAGGGAACGCTATCCCATTGAATTATCTCTGCAGCAGAACATTCAAGGAAACATTATGAAATAATGAGTAAGAGTGAGGTTTCTGTGTCCCATTAGTTCAGCACCTGATGATGTAACAAAATGAGTTACGAAACGTTGTGCAATTGCTGAAATAAATGATTGTCATAAAAAGCTTTGGATACTTTTATTTGTAAACATATATTGACAATCAAGAAGAAATATTGATTTACTAAGTGTAAGTGTGTGTGTAAGGGATAAGGATAGGACAAGGAAGAGGACGGAAAGATCGCGCGCGGTCCGTGGCCCGTTTGTTAGGGTACTGCCCCGGCATTCGCCTGGTGTTGATCGGAGGAACCACGGGAAACTACCGATCAGAGCAGCCGACAGCTAGAATTCTCCTCCAGAGAGCGACTGAACTCTACCTTGATATCTAGCCAATGTCGAAAATCTTGCCATTGTCGTGACGCGAACCTAGTAACCCCCGATCAGAGGCACTGAAGTGACATCAGTTGGTGCCCTGAGCCACCTCTTCCGGTTTTAGAAATAGGGGATCATCCCACTGCCCGACTGTAAGTGTGGGAGTATGGACAAGATGAAAAAAGGATTGCACATCAGCCGCTGTCCGTTTTCAGCAGTCGTACACCAGTGCCATTCTGATACTTGAAGAACGCCAGTATCTATACGGGTGGGGGGCAGGGAGGGGGCACGAGGAACCCCAGAGTAAATTGCAATATAATTGTAGGAAAAACTATATATTTTATAACTAAGCAGCAGCAAAAATGGTGCTGAACAATACCACATAAAATAGTTTTCCAAAACGTGGCACACACTGCACAAGAATGACAAATAAGACACTCTTCTGTGAAACTACAATAAAATAATGTTTTAACAAAACAGACTCCAAGAACCTCCTCCGGGGGAAACCGTCTTAAAGTAGCACTGTTCATGCGGGCGAGGTGGTTTTCGTACTCCAATGAAGACGAGAGCAGTACCAGGATAGCGATACTGGCTGGTTGGTAAACTGGTCTCAACTGCTCACAATGTCCCTTTCGTCAACCACCTCACTCATCCTAATTTTCATGTTCCATTATATACAGCTTGCTACCTCTCCCCCTATCTGCGGCAAAGGCACGAGGATGTTATCCCTGTCTAGTATGGTAATATTTACACTAACTACACTTACACATACTACTGATGTCATTAATATACGATTTTCCTGACTCCTTGTGGTATTTGGATCCCAACGGCGATTAGATTTTGAAGGCTAGGGAGCCTATTATATTCTATTCATCTCCTTTCCTCAAGTATTCAAATTGTTCTTTGTTTTCTTTTTCTTCTTATTCTTCTTCGTCTCCTACTGTATCGCGTGACTTTCTTCTTGATTTTCCTGACGGGGAAGGGCACTAAAGGTTCTGAAGGCGAAAGGGAAGCTTCAATGTGTAGAGAAATGTTACCTCGATAATAAATCTCTGGACCTCAAGTTGAGGAAAGGGCGAATGACCAACTGTCCTAATCTATAAAAAACTGACCAGGAAATGGACTGACCAGGAAAAAAACTGACCAGGGAATGGACAACTTTGGCCAACAAAATAGGTTATAAGGGCCAACAAAAGCGGTTAATGAATATCCATATATACAGGAAAATGAAACGTACTGGGTCTCAACATGAAACGATTAGAAATCTTCCAGGAAATTACAAAAGATGGGAATAGATATATTTGTGCTATTAGAAATGACGACGGGGCAGGGGTAGAAATAAAAGACTCCATCCACGTATATAGTGGTAAATTTGCTTTTAGAGCTAAGAAAAAAAAATAATATCTGAGTCAAAGAAATATAAGTATATCATTAAGATCTGGTAATGTATCAGTGAGAACGTTTAAAAAAATATTTTAAAGTTAAAGGTATTGAGGTGGTAGTCGTAGGTGTGTATTATCCAAATTGCAGTGCTGTCGAACTGGAAAGAGGTAGGTTTTTAATTACCCGAGGTCAGTTTTGAATGGGTTTCCAAACCGGAAGGATATACTAGTGGAATATATAGTTGTATATTAAAGTGGATTTACAAGTCTTAGTGGAAAATATTTAGTGGAATATTTTAGTAATAGAGATCAAAGACTTGCACATGAAGACATTGGAACATATCGAGAGGAAGGGTGAATGGAATTGGTGAATGACGGATAGAAATGACGATCCAGTTTAAAATATGTAATGGGTCTTTCAAACAGAAAGAGATCTACAAATCTACTTTGTATAGGGCAACTAGTAAAACCACAGATTGCGTGATCAGCAAACACAACAAAAACATAAAGGTGGAAAATATCCGAATGAAATTTAGAGTATTATTTGTCTAATAAATAAGTACATTTATTTAATGAAGACACCAATCAGAAATTCATTTGATACTATAAAAATATAAATAGTGTTTGTCTCAAGGTCCATCTATAACTTTCCTGCACAAACTCAGGTTAAGTAAGAAATTGTTGGATGCAAATCAAACAACTACTCAAAACCTCGACATGGAATTGTAGAGAGTGTCCGTCAATCAGCTTATGAGAGCCTCGGAAAAATTGAGTACACTGCTTGGTAAGGATTGGGTGACTCGTGTTTGAATAATTCTTTGACATGGAAAGGAAAAAAAAGGAATTTCCTTTTATCAGGTTATGCACCCAAGATATTGAAGACAGAAAACAATACAATCAATTTAGTAGAGAAATTAAACAGAAAATAAGAAAACAAAAAGTGAAACACAGGGAAAATATGTGAAGACATTGATCAGTGTATAGGCAACGCCAGATCAAAGAACACATGAAAAATAATAAAGGATCTCATACAAAATGATAAACAAAATTCAGCACTACCGCCTGTTATTTTATTAGGAAGAACGTTTGAAAGAAAATTTGCTATTATTTACTAATATGTACAACACAAAGTTCAAGGAACCGGATAATACAGAATATACTTCAGCCGAGCGACTAAAATAAAGACAAACATTTACAAAAGAAAAAGGAACCTGTACGGTATTGGTAAGCGTAGAATTACTGAAGAGTGTCTTTAGTTCATTATTGGATCTTCTTTCCTAACTACAATAGATGTTTCAGGGCAAAAGAATTCCTAAATAACGTCAGAAAAGAATATACATTTCTAACATATGTAAGAAAGAAGATACACTGAACTATAGAGGTATAATTTTCCTTAGGAGCACTGACGGAGTTGGCGGAGCGTATGCGAAAATATTGAAAATGCGCCTGCAAAGAGTGCTTTGATGTCTAGAATCAGAACAACTTTGGAATGGGGACACCTATTTATTGATAACATCTCTAGTATTAAATCGACAAACTTCTTGTCGTTAACTTGGAGACATAGTACCTTGTGTCTATGTAAGACCAAGAACACTGTCTAGGCTGTGGTTAACAACTGGAGAAAAATGTTGATACCCATCTGATTAGAGCTGCTAGTAACCTGTGGTAAAATCAACCAAAGTAGGGAGAAATGTTTCAGTACGACTTCAAGCAAATAAAGGCTTACGACAGATGTGTAGGATCGACATTATTTAAAATAAATTTGAATGAAGCCCTGAGAAGATGGGTGAAGAAATGCAGTAGTATTGTTATTAATTTTGGTGAATCTGTTGTACTCTCTAAACTTCTCATACAGGCGGTGTTTGCTGAAGATGAAGACGATGCTACATATATATATATATATATATATATATATATATATATATATATATATATATATTTCACATACCTAAGTATAGAAATAAATGTAAATAGAGACAATACGCAAGATGTTATAAACGAATTGCAAAAAGCAGTGTGGCTGTAAGACGATTACATCCATTCTTACGGTAAGATAAATTAAGTAAGGGTGTGAAGAGTCAACTGTACAAAACAGTCTTTAAAAAATTCCCCTTTATGGGTATGAATATAAGAAGAAACAAAAGCCAAAAACAAAAAAAGGAAATGATCGCAATGGAACTAGAGCACCTAAAGTAGCGGACTTTTAGGAATAAAGTTAAGAACGAAGTAATTAAACATAATGCGAAAGTGAGTAAACGATATCATTGAAGTAGAGTAATAAGTCTAAAATGGCATGGATACATGCAAAGAATGAAGGTCGTTGGACGAAAATAGGGTGAAAATGGCAACCAGCTACTCTTCGAAGTGGAAGACGAGATCGATTTTCATGGGAAGAATGAGTATAAGAGGTCATAGTGAAGAGATGGATGAAGAATGAAGACGGAGGCGATAGAGAGTAATGGAGTCTGGGATGCGAGAGAAGCCCTAGGCTGTAATATGTCTCGCCGTACTATTCAGCCTTCAGGAAGACTGCATTATAATACAACAGTATAAACAGGTAGACAGTAGAAAATTCAAAGAATATCAAAAAGTTACTATTCTACAAAGCAAATACTTATTGCCGGCCGAAACTTCCTTGGAGCCTTGCAATACATTCTTCATTAATTTTTTTATTGATCGTTAAATAGTACTAAAACATGTTTTCATTTCATCTCTATATTCTGTTAGTATATTTCTTTTTTTTTCATTTCTATTTTGTTACTACTATGCTCACCTGTATATACTTTTTTCTATTTTATTTCTATTTTTTATTGTCTTTTCTCTTCCTTGCTATTCTATTACGTTCTTTTGGACAAATATATAGACTACATCAAGATACAATCAGAATTGTATGCATATGAGGAGAGAGATTAAGGTAGTGAAATGTTCTTAATATTGATTTTCACACTGAAGAAAGAACAAATTAGTCGGTCTGTCATCTATGGCGAGTACACATTCAAATGAGAATGTTAATTAGACATTAGGAAACGTGCAATAAGTCTTGCGTTACCCTCTTGGTTAATGTATTGTCCTTCAGCTGATTTGCATGTGGTAAAAATAAAATCAGGAAACAGTTCTTTAATGTGAAGGACGGCAATTGTTCTTTACTCGAAAGATTTTGCATATTGCAATGAACTATCATATGTACACGGACTTTTCAATGTCTTTACTAAGAATTATTCATCACTTACATTCCCAGAACTCAAACATTTTCTTCTAAAACAATTCACAGCGCTTGAAAAAAAATTTCCAATGATTTTTACATTCTTATTTTGTAGAAAATTGTCCATATGTTCAAAGACTGTAGAGATATTGATTTTTAGAGAAATAAGTTTGATAGTGAGCTTTGAAATTCATATTTTTAAAATTAAAATCATTGTTTTCTTTTTGGTTCAGCAGGAATTGTGCAGAGAGGATTAACTTAATATTCCTCTACAAAGAAAAATGCATTCACTTTAATCTTGCAAAGGAGAAAATAGATCAACTTTCGATGAAAATTGTCGAAGTTATGATTATTTGAACATTGTTCAAGTTTATAACATTTATGAGAACTGTTTTTAAGTATTTTGTGTCACTGTAGCGCAAAATATGGCTAAAATGCAAGTTTCAAAGTTTTTCATCACATAGTATATTCTCTCAAACATATATTTTCAAAACTATTTCATTTTTTCACTAAATTTACAATTATTTACACTTCTTCTATCCTTGCATATTTACTTCCCTGTCTACTCCCAATCTCACAATTCTTTCTTTATTCGTTCAATAAAAGTATTCCAGAACATGTTTAGTACTGACTTATGAAATGCATGCTTTCTCCAATTTTTCCTATTGAACCATCAATTTCAAGTATTAATGTTATAACTTATTCAGTCCTTATTGCTTCATCTTCAATAGTGCATATCTTTCAAACATCGCGAAAATCGCATTAAAATATGTTCGTTTTAGGACAATTCATTTACTCAACAGCTCCGTTTATAACCAGCGCTGAACGATTCCTTTGAGCCATTTCGCCGAAAATATCCCAACTGCAATAAAGCGGGGTAACTTAAGACCTTCCCGCCGTGCAAATCAGTTGGCCTTGACGGCCAGATGGCGTTCACCCCGGGCCACGTGACCTTCCACGGGCTTGTTGGCCGTCCACACACCTGTAGCGGCGGTGATGGGGTGAGGGAAGACTATGGGCGCGCAGCCAGCTAGGTGAAGCGTGAAAGCGACCGGAGGGCGGAGCCAGGAGAAAGGTGAAGAGAGATAAGGATGAGTTAGCGACGCGATGATGCTGAGAAATGAATTTAACGCACCGGATGCGCTGGCATGTGCAGTGACAAGTTTGCAAACCAAGTTTCTAGAGACCTTAGGCACCCCCGTACGTTCTAGATCCGATATCAGCACGAAATACAAACCTTGTGGCAGAATGATTGATTAATTAATCATTCCGAGTGCGTCAACAGCTAAGATATTTATTCCTGTAAATGTAGTGCATGTTTGTTACCACGAGAGGTGGCGGTTTCACCAGCTGGATGGCAATATCCGGCGCCGACCTACACGTAGAGAGGTGTCCCTAAACAGTCGTCTCCCTCCAGTGGCGCATGGCTCTAGCCCCAGACACGCCCTTTAGCTCCCGACTGGTCTCCAGGCGTGTGTAATAGTGAAGTGCATGAAAGTAAATAAGGGGTGAGGATAGTTGAAGCAAGCGAAAGGAAAGATCGCGCGCGGTACATGGCTCGTTTGCTAGAGTACTGCTGCATTCCCCTGGTGTTGAACGGAGAAATCACTGAAAACTACGGATCAGAACAGCCAGTCGCTTGAACTCTCCCCGAGAGAGCGGATGAATTCGACCCAGTCGTCTAAAATCCTACCACCGTCGGGACTGAAACCCTAGCACCTTTCGGTCGCAGGCAATGCAATGACATCAATCGATCCCCTAAGCTTATCCGGTACCTTGTGGAAGACCTCAAATTCAGCGTGATATGTGAACAGCGTTAGCTCATGTAATTACCAGTTCACCTTGTTGAAATCTTAAACAAAACTTGAGAACTTCTGTTGCGTATAAATGAATTTAACCAATATATGTTCATATTACACCTGTTTAAATTGTGTTGATAAGTCCAATAACATTTTATAAATAATGAATGTAAGTCCGCTTTTAACTTTGCTGTTACAAACTTAATCGTGGCCAAATCGGAATATATATATATATATATATATATATATGTACATACGTACAAAAGATCAGCGTTGTTACTAAAATAAATATTATGATGTAATTATCCAGTGTACTGGAACATTAGTACAGAGGCCCTAGGCATTCTCTTACTTTTTATTCTCGTCAGCTCTAAATGCTCACCCTGTGGCACACCAGGAATTCTGCGTGAAATTTTAACAGCGCATAATGCGTGTAGTTGCGAGTCCATAATTCATGCTTCGTAACCGCGGGGTCCGAGGCACTCTCCTATTCTCTAGTCCAGACGCCAACTCGAAATGCAGTCGTTATGAGGATTACGAATGTAAAAATTTAAACTTCAGTTGTGTTTACCAGTTCTGAAAAGAACGCTATAGCAAAAACGTGTCAGAGGTGACTAGTTTTTTCCTCAATATTTATACATGTTGTATTCTCTCTCATACCTGTCTTTACTTTTCATGGGAAGTACTTTTTGGCCTTGGTCAGCTTCTAATATTTTATCCGCAATGTGTCCAGTACCTAACACTTGCAAATATTTC
>BLKR01006778.1:20000-50334 GCA_011170035.1 Teleogryllus occipitalis | reverse complement strand
GCTTATAAAAAATTCATCATGGGTCAGCAAATTGATAGCCGATGTCGTCTATGTAAATCCACTAACGAGTCAATCCAGCATATTTGCTGTAGATGCCCCGCATTAGCACAAACAGAATACCTTAAGAGACACAACTGCGTCGCCAAAGTAATCCACCAAGCCCTTGCCAAAAGATACGACCTCGTAGAGGGTGAACAACCATATTATAAGTGCAAACATGAGCAAGTAATCAACAATGATCGCGCTCGAATTCTGTGGGATAATGTAATCTTCACTGACCGAACAGTGGAAGCAAATAGACCAGATATTGTTCTGTTTGATAAAATATCTAAAACATCATGCATCATTGATGTTGCGGTTCCTACAGATGACCGGCTTGTAATGAACGTGAATTGAAGGACATGTATGGATTGCGCGCAGTGGAAGTGCTTCCAGTAGTGGTCTCAGCAAATGGATTGGTCGCCAAGGAATGGCAAGAGATCGCGAAGAAGTTAGAATTGACTGAAAAGCATATACGGACAATTCAAAAAACCGCATTATTGGGAACAGCAAATATAGTCCGTAAATTCTTAAGACTCACTTGACTGATATAAAAAACAAAATATATTCTTGTTCCACTTTACGTGCAAACCATTGTTGCTTTGGGTGATTTTGAGAACCCCAGCATCAGTGTATATCTACAGAAAATAGGAAATAATGATAATAATAAATTATGCCAGCTTACTTCCCTCCTACGTCTGACAATGGCTTAACTAATATAGAGCAACATCACCCCCCTCGGGGCCCACATAATGATCTTCCGCAACGTATGTTGTTGTCGGCGCGATGGTCAGCAATTGAAAGGGGAGATCCCCGCTCTTTTATTCATGATTACGCGTTCCCCATATATATTTCTGTTCATTTCAAAGTTCTTTGCTCCACCTACCGATACGTTATTACACTGCGAGCGTTCATCTTTCCCGAGTATGTTTAATTAAGCCCGCTGCCCTAGAAATCTGTCTGTGCTGACTTCATCCACTCCGTGTGTATAAATTTAAACATACTAACGTAACATTCAATAAATATTTTAAATTTGTTTATATTTATAAAAATTGGAGAGTGTTTTGGTTCGTCACAATATACGGAAATAGTTTTTTGTCAATATTTTTGTACTTTTCATGTTACTTACTTCAAATATCTTGATTTTGGTTATATATAGTCAATATGACATTAATTATGCCACAATACAAGAAAACATTTTTTGCCAAAGTTAGTAAAGTTTACTATATTTGTTTGGATAAAATATTTTTTAATATGTCCATATAGGGGAAACAATAAATTCTGTGGTGGCAGCTGAGATTTTGTGGTACTCCATGATAAAATATATGGGGTGAATAAGATATCAACCACAATAGTATACAATATTTTTATAATGTGATTACATGTATTCAGACACATGTTTCGGGAACACTCTTCCCATCATCAGTGGTTCTACAATTATTAAAAAAATTACACATGTCAACAAATCATATATCAACAGTGAACAAATAAATAAATAAATATTTAGAATAAGTACTTACCCAAGTAACATAGATTAAAACACATAATTATGGAAGGTCGAATGACGCCATTTTGGACGTACGCTGTACGAAGGGAAACAATAAATTTGTCTGTATTCCATGACTAAAAGTTGATTCGCTATTGCGTTTTGATAACATCTATCTCTGAGACACATATTCCCACAGAAAGGGAAAACAATCATATTCCCATCAGTGGGATAATTTTGCGCAAGTGAAGAGCTCTGTCGAAGTACGTAGGTTACGTCGATGAGGCATGGGATTGTGTATGGGTATGCGACTGTCAACGCCCCGGGTTCCCCAACTCTCCCTCGCCCTGTCGCCAGAGGGCTTATTTTCCACGCCGAGCGCCAACGCCGTCCCTCCACGCCGCCACTCGTCGTCCTCCGTCCTCCGTCGTCCCGTTTGAAGACGCTAATCCCGCGGCGGAGGAGCAGCGGGAGGGGGGGGCGGGGGAGACCGTGCATTCAAAGGGCAAAGAGCCCTTGGGCGCGCAAAGGGAAGAGGAGCGATATTGCACACATGGAGAGCCCTTCGACCCTCAGGGAGTTGCGCTGCTGAAAGACATCCTACGCCGAGAACGCCGCGAGAAGTTGTGCCAACCTCTAACCAGCGAAGCTCCGAGCATCTGTTGGATCGGGGTAACGATGCGAACAACAATAGTAGTCGGTATTATCGAACAGTCAGTATCGAAACTTGAATTATCGATGTGTATAAACACGGTGATTTATTTTTTACTCGCAAAAACTCATCATCTTTTTGATACATTATCAATACATAAGTGGTGCTACAATAGCACATACATTATCGTATTATTGCTAATGTTTACATAATGTACGTTTTTTCACTTTCTATTCTACTAAAGCTCATACTCAAAGCATTTACATTATATAAAACAAATTACGCGAAAAACACTAATATTTGTAGGTAAGTGTCCATGCAAAGATGGAAAGATCTGGTATTTAACGTTTCTAATGTCCAAAAATCCATATTTTATTGAACATTTACCCTATTTTTTTATTAAAAGAATAAAATTCTATATAAGCAAAGAAATCAAAGAAAAAAATGACAGCCATTTTTTCAAAAAATATTCTCTACCTAGTTCTTAAATTGCTGGTATATTGCATTCAAAATTATCCAAAAACTACTCATATTTTGAAAAAAAAACAATAACATTAATGATTAAAGATGTAGTACAAAAGGAAACATCAAGGAAACCATTTGCAAATATGTATTTGTAGGACAGGTTCCAAGATATTTTTAACTTGTAACTTGAAAATTGTCAGATATTAGCGTCGTTTTTATCAGCCTTTAATCCTCTATTTATGCACAGAATTTTAAAATTTTGTAACCATTTTTTGAGAAAATTTCAAAAATTTTTTAGCCACAAGTAAAGAAACCGAAGAAATTAAAATAAACTTTTAAATTTTTGGGGGCCACAACAACAGTATGATCAATCATGAAATATCAATTTTGGCGAAAATCACGAGTAGGATTTTGGCGCTAATACTAGACGGTCGACGGACGGAGAGAGAAGCAAACGAAATGAAGAAGGACGGACGTCTAAAAATAAGTTTTTATTTTAAGACCCTACAAAACGCGGATTCTGATTTCGAAAATGAAATTTATTGCACGAAAGAGCCAGAAAAATCCCGTTTTTCGGTTTGAGAGCCTCACAAAACGTTTGTTTTCTGTCAAAAAATCAGCACTCTTTGCCGCAACAATACAATGCTTTCTCTAAACTACTTAGTAGTGCATGAGAAAGTAAAAACCTCCAAGACATTTTAATGGCAAATGGTGAATCTCTTGATTCTTGGCGCGTTACGCCGCTAAATAAACGTCCTTAGCCGAGTATGCTGCTTCGGTGAAGGTGATAACCACTAACTAAAATTTAGTACGATGTTTTGTATTGAGTAAAATAACTTATTATTGAGTATTACGTATTATTGAGTATTACGTTGTAACGATACCGAATATTATACCCCGGGTAATCGTGAACAAAATTTTGCGTAATGACGTGCTGGCGCCTTTTGCGTCTTTTCTGAGCCGTCGGGTGGCTAATTCGTTCCGCACAGTGCTCGCCGCGACATCTCGGCGCCAGGCAAATGGGGGGGACTGTGTGTGTTTTCGCCAACGCCGACGCGGGTCTATCCCTGGGGATCTAGCTGGGAAGGGGGGCTGCGCAGTTTGGAAACTCCGGGAGAGACCACCTACGTTTATTTACCAAAAGTGTGCGAGTGAGAGCGCATCATGGAAAATTCCGCTCGACCCACCAAGACACAAGAGATTATTGGACCAAATTTAGTTAAGACGTAGGAACCTTTCGCCAATAGAAGCACGTTTTAGTAGAATTTTCGGAAACTTCTACAACATTTGGGAAACTGGGGGGGAGAAAAGGCTTGTGAGCGCTGGCATGCGCCGAGTAGGCGGATCAGAACGGTGGGAGAGATCCCAGTAGGCGGATCAGACCGGTGGGAGAGGTGAGCGCTGACGTGCGCTCAGCTCGCAGAGCAATAGAGGAGAAGGGCAGTGTTCCTTTGCTTTAAATTGAGGACGAATAGTTCCTCCGGTTGCTCATTTGTCGAGTATATTTGCTTTTGATCTCTGCCGATCACGCCCACGTCGCCCGTCACAATTTACGTGACGATTATTATCACGCTGCTGGACACCCGAGTCTTAAGCTGTCGTCGCTTTCATCGTCATCATCACTGCACCACCGCCGTCGCCGCTGCCGCCGTCGCCGTGGTCACATTGCGCCACCGCAACCGCCGCCGCCGACGCAGGAGTCAAGGGCTGCCCCTACACCCACGGGACACGCCGCCTGGTGTGAGGTTCGGCGACCTGTGGAGGTAGCCCACCCTAGCGGACCTGCCTGCTAACGGTGACTGTGTTTTGATTTTCAAGCTGCGGAAAAATCTTCAGTACGCCCTTCAGGCGCAACGCTTGTTTATGAAAGAATCTCTTATCCAGGAAGTGCTCGCCGCGCATTGGCGACTTCCTTACAATATTAAGTTCCCTGTAATGTATTAGTTTTATAGCATAAAAATAGAAGAAGTAATTACTCAGACCTTGATTTTTGTATGCTAAAGATTTAAGTCTTTCATTAAAGTTCATTTGTGTTCTAAATATTTTTTTTTATTTCATCGCGTAGCTAAATCCGTCCGCCATCCATTCTTCTATAATCTACATGCTTCCTGAGCTAGCCGGCCACACGAGCCCAGGTAAGCACAGGTAGGTTTGGGAGACCGGGTTCGGTGCAACGTATTACGAGTATTATTGAGTATTACACCGTAAAAAGGGAGTTTTGAAGTGACATAGCATACAGCAATCGACTGTATTTTTGTGTCTCTGCGCATGCGCTAGATCTAAATCAAGCTAGAGGAGTCCAGATTTAGCAGGTCACTTACATTGTATCCTGGGTGGAAATATATGGGTGAGTTACTCCGGCGCACCGATTTCTGCTCTTTCTACGCAGCACCAGTTTGCGTCACAAACCTCATGACACAACACGGGCACTTCGTATATGAAAAGCCAGACCAATAGCAGGCCTCCTTATGGCATGGAGTGTGAGAGGTGTCGAGAAACATTTTGAAAGTGTCATAAAGTGACAATTTTCAACGGTAACGACCAAAAGTAATCTGATGCAGGTGTTCACGATGCAATATTTAAAAGAAATGCTTCATAAATCTGTTTCAATGGTTTGTAACAAAGTAATAATTCTGGTATCTGGCTGCATTTAAAATTCCCGCTAATATCACAAGTCGGAAAAAAATTGTCAGCGCGCATGGGATATTATTGCTGAATTATATGTTTTAAAGGTCACAAATTTGAGAAATGAGGTCCAGAACATTCCATCTCGTATAGGTTTTTTGCAAAACGAAAAGAAATATTTGGTAAAAACACTTATTTTTTACAATGCACTAAATTTATTTATTTTCTTACTAGTAATCAAAAACTTGTTTCTGATATTTATACACAATTTTAGGTTGACATTTTTTTCTTGTGAAATCTTTTTTTCGTTCTTCTTCGAACTCGCTTCTGGTTTCCTACTTTGGTTTCTTGATTGAGCATCCAATAGTGAACATATTGACATCTATTTTCCTTGAAAACGTTTTTCAAAATCACGGACATCCTGATGAAATATTTTGCTCTGTTCTTCTCTATAAGCTCCCATGTTTTCAGGAAAATAGTCAACATGGGAGAGTGAGAAATGAATCTCATCTTCCATCTTTGAGCTTCGTATGCTGCAAGAATGCGTTGGACAATGGTTTTGTAGTCAGGGTCCTTACTATTCTTCCAAACCTTGCGCGCTACGTTCTTAAATGAGTCCTAGGTTTCTTTTTCCTTGTCTCTCATTATTTCCATAACGAGGGTATCAGTTAGAAGTTTTCTTATGTCAGGGCCAGTGAAAACTCTCTCTTCATTTGTCTTCAGGCAGTTTCGGGAACTGGTATACTTGTATCACTGATATCTGAAACAATCCCCATCTCTTGGCAATGATTTGGCAAACTGCTTTATAAACCTAAATTTAATATGAGGGAAATAATTTAAAGCGCTGGTAATAATACTTTTTCTGGGGAACCCAAGGTCGTATAGATGAAATTTTTTCGCCGGAGGTTAAACTGTCCTTAGGATGCCCATTAGTTTTTTGGCCTGTGTATTGTAACGCAAACGGATGCCTGAAGCACATTGGCTGAAGTCGGATACGAAGTGGAAGAGCCTCCCCCTGATTGCATACTAATCGAACACTCGGTCATGCTGTATTGAATTTGTTCCCAACTCTACTGGCAGACTGTGCGGTGATCTGTATACACTCACGATGCAACATGGATTTGGTGGCATCAATTGTAATTATCTCTATAAATGGTATTAGTTGAATTTATTTAATGTAATAATATACCTGTATATGCAGACCAATGGTTACTGGGTACCTCTAATCAAACAAATCCAAATTAAAAGTATATGGCATTATGAGAATTTATCGCTGCATTTCGGAACCACATTTATTTCGAGCTAAACATTTGTGCAAAACGTCTTTCTCGAATTTGCCCGCTATTAATATCGACATTGTTGTCGACTGCTGCAAAGCTTTGCACAGAAAAATCTCCCTAATAAGGATTAAAAGTTTCTTCGTAACGAGAGAAAGTAAAAAAATAAAAGCTGATTTTATTTTACACGCATAAAATTTTTATCAATGTCTATTTGACATTGCCTTGATAAAAAATATCTCAAGAGATTTTTCTGAAAGATATGGTAGTCTTCTAGGATCGTCGTGAGGTCCGTTGCTGAAATTTGCTCTAGTTCAAAATGACTGTTGGAGAAACGTGGAGAAACACCGTTATTGTCCAAGTCGTCGCGAGATACCGCTCTGATGGTCTCTCAGGCACCTATAACTGGCGGCCACGATGCAGTTACTCCAGTTTAAATAGAGTCACTTGTGACCGAGCATCAGCTGTGACGTGGCTATCCAATCAGGAGCTTCAATACAAAAAAACTTGGCAACAAAGCTCCCTATTGGATAACCGCGTCCAGGTGATGATTTGTCATAAGTCACTTTATTTAAAATGAAATATTGTCTCAACAATTCCGAACTACATTTTCAATTAACATGTTTTTTTTTAACAATTAACTTTCCAAATAATTGTCCTTGAACCTAGAGTGCTATTGGCAACTTGTGCCCACTAAGAAAATGGCTCTCTAGGACTGAAAAAAAAATTCAAATTCACTAAGTATTCCAACGGGCCACCTCAGGTAGTAATGTTATAGAGCTATTTTCCTAAGGATGAGCCAAAGTGACAGCTAGTGCTTGCAACATAACTGAAGGTTATGCGGTCGCCGTGCTCTTGAACTCATTACACTCCCTTCCCGCATTCGTTCGTTTGCAGTTGGCTGACTTGTAAGTGGCTTCGAAGTTTCCTTCTCTGATGTCCTCATCCGACCAAAATATAGTGCGCGACGAGAAATATTGGGAATTAGGAAGTGCAGTGTTATGTGTTCCTCTGTAAAAATTCTTTTTTCTTTATATATTACATTGAATTTACTTTTTGTGTGATAAATATTATGTTTATTTTAAAACCGAGACTTGAATGCGAGATGCGTACCGATGCATGTGGTTCCGGCCATTGTGCTGTTGTGTGGAGAGCTGTGATTGAGAGCTTTCTATTTACATTCGTGGCAGTCTTCTTTTACTGATTGTGAGAGCATGTTAAGAGATTTTCCAAATACGTAATTAAATTTAAATATTTCCCGAACTCGCGTACGTGCATGTATTTAAGCTAAACTCTTAGACTTCTGCATAGGGATGTCTTCACAGGAGCCATTAGCACTTTACGAAGGGGCGTGACTGAACAGCTGTCGCGGCGGAGGGATACTTCCCTGAAATACATGTGATGTTCACTTGCTTTCGCGAACTGTCACTTTGGCTCATCCTTAGGAAAACCGTTCTATAATTCAGGACTGAGGTAGGCCCGAGGAGTGCCTTGGTCTGGTGAGAGAGTGTGGTGTCAAATGCATTGTGAGCACTCACTCGAACCATGGGAGCGAAGGGATATACAGGTGGAGGTACTGGCATATCCTTTTACTCACCTCTTCCTTACATGCACTATACTACCACACGTGTCGGGAGTCTAGATTGATTGATTGATTGATTTTTTCGTGTTTCCGGGCGCGTCAACTACTGTGGTCATTAGTCCCGTTAGTGTAGTGCATGTTTTTTTCTCGAGAGATGGCGGTGATCTTACCCCACTGGGTGGCGAGATCCGGCGCCGACCTACCGTCGGCTAGTGGGGTTTCCCCCTAACCAGGACTCTCCGACCAGCGGGGCACCGCCCCAGCCGGGACAAGCTCTAGCCTCCCGACCGGTCTCCCGGGATATGTGGTAGTGTAGTGCATGTTAGTGTAAGGGGAGAGGATAGGACAAGGAAGAGGAAGGACAGATCGCGCTCGGTCCGTGGCCCGTTTGGTAAGGTACTGCTCCGCCATTCGCCTCGTGTTGATCGGAGAAACCACGGAAAACAAAGCGAAATAATTAGTGAAACCTTCAAGCGCCTACTAACAACTCCCTGGTGCTCTATTAGAACGACAGTTGTGATAAAGTACACAGAGAGCAGACATGTAGGAAAATCCAGCGTAAGGTGAGGACGATTCTAAATGTTTGACATACCTGGCATTCCAAGACATTACTCGGGTATCGCATATAAGCCTTAATTCTTCCCAAATCATTGATTTCCCTCACGGTGGTTTGTGGGATTTGGAGATATTGTGTGTGGAGAAATTGATAGGTGATGCCGGGCGCGTCAACTGATACTACTACTATTTGTCCCGTAAGTGTAGTGCACATTTTGACTCGAAAGATGGCGATAATCTCTCCCCTCTGAATGGTGAGATTCGGTGTCGACCTACCGTCGGTTAGCGGGGTTTCTCCCAACCAGGACACTCCCACCTGCGGGGCACGGCGCCAGCCGGAACAAGTTCTAAGCTCCCGACTAATCATTCGTAGTGTGTGGTCGTGAAGTGCATGTAAACGTGTAAGTAAAGGGGAACGATGGATTGGAAAGAGGAAGGAAAGATTGCGCGCGGTACGAGGCCCATTTGATAGGGTACTGCTCCGGCATCCACCTGGTGCTGATCGGAGAACCCACAGAAAACTACCGATCAGAGCAGCCGGCCGCTAGAATTCTCCTCCAGACACCGACTGAACTCCACCTAGTTAGTGTAGAAATCCTCCACCGTCTGGACTCGATTCCTTGGACTTCCTGTCGGAGCCACTGCCCTGAGCCACATCTCCTAGTTTATATAATTTGGGCGAATATGTAGCATCCTAACTTTACAAAAAGGTACAAGATCCGAGATAGGTCACCGGATGAATGTGTGTACGGGACGAGGATGAGGCCAAGGACTTGGACTTTGCAAATTTCGGGTGGAACGCCCACTTTACTGAACAAAGGACACGCCTGGTTTTCCCAACGCTTACAGATGGAAGGAAAGGGGAAATGGGAAAATCCAAAGGGAGTTTAACTAAGGACTAAAACTTGTTTAATATGGTAATTGTTTTATCATTTTTCTGTTCAGAAAATGGAAGGAAAAAGGACATTGGTTTCAATTCGTTACTGCTTTGGTATCAAAACTAGATGAAGGAAAAAGTTAGAAGACTAGAAAAAGGTGCATTTTACGCGATCTTTTCGTGTTATGCACGCAATGGCGATGGAAATATTTTCTCTAGACGTCTTGCTAGTAAGCCTTTGTATACATTAGCATTCAAGCAACGCACAAATAACTGAATGATTAAAAATGAAGTGTGACCAAGCTCAGAGAACACAAAGAACATGCAAAAAATGCATGCTTCAAATACAATCCTATGATCCAAAAATACGGATTAGACATGTTTTTCATGCAATATCAACTCATTTTAAGTGAAAAAATTGCTGTTTACTTTAAATAAATATTCAGTAACGTTGTATTCTGTTATTTCTTTACATTACAATAACAAATTCCCCTGCATATCTATCAACCGGTGTAGAATTCATTTATCATTTCAAGGATTAACATATGAAACGTCGCGTGTACAGAGAGTAAACTCAATATAGGTTGAATTGTGTCGACATCCGAATTTAGGCCCTTCAGAGAATTTACAGGCGTACATTTCTTGTTAATATCATCTTTCTTTCCCTCTAAAATACTCATAGAACGATACCAATTTCTCTGAAAACTGCCATTTATTTATTTATTTGTTTATTTATTTATTTGTTTATTTATTTATTTATTTATTTATTTATTTATTTATTTATTTATTTATTTATTTATTTATTTATTTATTTATTTATTTATTTATTTATTTATTTATTTATTTATTTATTTATTTATTTATTTATTTATTTATTTATTTATTTATTTATTTATTTATTTATTTATTTATTTATTTATTTATTTATTTATTTATTTATTTATTTATTTATTTATTTATTTATTTATTTATTTATTTATTTATTTATTTATTTATTTATTTATTTATTTATTTATTTATTTATTTACGTCAAAAACAGTTGAAAACTGCTATAACGGGCTATGGGGAAAAGTGAATTGTGTACATTTTCAAAATTCTGTGATCCCTACACTAAATCATATACTACTTAAGTTTTGAATTTTGAAAGGGAGAAAAAACTCCCATGTAATAAAATCGATTTTCAAGGACAAATAAGCAATAAATTTTGAATTTTGAAAGGGAGAAAAAAAAACAAAAAAACTCCCATGTAATAAAATCGATTTTTCAAGGATAAATAAGCAATAAATTTTGAATTTTGAAAGGGAGAAAAAACAAAAAAAAACTCCCATGTAATAAAATCTATTTTCAAGGATAAATAAGCAATAAATTTTGGCTCTTATTACTTCCTGCCGCGACATGGAAACGATAATTTGAATAATTGTATTTCCCACTGAATTCTAGAAGACGTGCACAGAAAATGAAGTTACATTCGAGGGAGGATTCGATAGGCGAACTCAACCGCCCGCTCCCCCCGCACCCACTCCGCCAAGTGCTCTGCTGAATAATGCAACCCTTCGTTTAGTTTGTGTTCTACATTCATCCCATCCACCCTCCTCTTATAATTATTTGATTTGAACGTAATAAATAAAATGTTTTTATAAAAGTGATGCTCAAACATATTCCTCAGTTTATTTTTTATAATTGACAAAGAAATGAGAAAATATAAGCAGATAGATAGTAGAAGATATCAATAAAGTTCTGGTCACACCAGGCACTTCAGCTAATCTATTCACGAATAAAAGGGAATGTGCGTACTTGTGTCGCACTTAGAGGCAAAAGCTACTCGATCTATTTCGCTGAAATTTTCAGATTGTTCTTATTAGCAATGGTAGGTTTGAAGAGTGGTTTTAATTCAATGTGGCATGTAAGGATGTTGTTGCTGATTTATTTGTTCATGAGGAATCAAGCGCCCCTGAACACAACCCGCCTCACAGTTAAAGATTAAGTGCTTCTTCACTGCAAACAAGTATTCTGTTCCTGCGGTTGTGAAATATCGGCCGGAATTATTACTTGGATTTCGGACTAGTAAATCAAATTTCTCCAAGGTAGTGTCACAGCGGACGCTGACCAAAATTAGAAGGTGAACGTTTCAACCATAGGATACTTGACAAAAATGTCGAAACTTGGTCATAGAAAACATCCATACTTGACAGAAAGTCTTTTTGCACAACAGTTGCGTTAAACGTGATTAACAATCACGTGATCAGTAGTGTGTGATTTGTAACGCACTGCAACAGCGAAGCCGGTTCCACTTACAAAGAAACAAAAACCAACCAAAAATGAGACATTCCACAATGAAAATACATTGATTACTTTTTCTTGAGTTTGCCCTGATGTAAAAATTTTCAAACGCGTTTTTTGAAAACTAACCAAACTTTTTTGAGTTGGTTCTTCGCATTTGTAACACCTCATATTTTATCTGCAGACAATTTATTGCCTGTATTTTCATTATAAACTTCGTAAAATTATATTTTATTTCGCAGTTCGTTTTTGAAGAAACATTTGACAAAACTATATATAGATTTATGTAAACCAAAACATGAGAGGATTAAAATACTTTGATCGTATTCCATTAATGTTACATTATTAATAAAATTATTTATTAATTAAAATTTATAAAATGAACAATTTAAAGACGTTATGGAAGGCATAAAGTATGATATCATTGAAGTCCTGTGGTGGAGTCACTATTGTCTAGTAAGTTGATGGCTAGGATATTTGGATAGATATGAAGTCTTTGTAGGTATTTTGCGCTGGTCTTCAAGATTTCTTTTATTGTTTGAATCTGTAAGCATTAATAAGTAGGAGAATTTTTCTCTTTTCCTTCTCAACAATATTGGAGAGTAACAGTTTACAGATTGATTCTAATTGTCGTTCTGTGTTATTACTTTAATATAATTAAGTACTAGGAACACGTTCAGTTCTTACAACAATGATGTTGCAACATTGAATACCTATTCCAAGTATAAATTTGTTTCTGAAGTGATTCTATGCTTTTTAAACAATACTACTTCTAAAAGATTCGTGTGTGAGTTTAATCCGTATTTTTATGATACTTTAGAATTTATTAGCTGATATATTGCCTCATTATTTTTGTCCAATTTACGAGTTCACCCTTTATTAATCACCATTTTTTAGTTCTTTCCAAACCATGAACGAACTTTTATTTTCACATTCATATTCATTAGTGAGAACCATTATAAGGGAGTTACGAGCTCTCATTTGTACATTTAACGAACCTACGTGTAACCGGAAGTTTGAGTGTGATATATTCAGTTGAATTTTGTTCGAAAATCTTTTTTGTGGATCATTAATTTTGACGTCAGTGTGAAAAGGAACGCATGTTTTATAGTAAGCAACAAAACTGATGACCGACAAAGACATTTTATTTCATTTCTATAGTAAGCTTTAAAATTTAAAGCTTTGATTCCAATTAATTGAAAACAAATATCGAATTGATATATCTTTCCTTGAAAATAAGAAATGTCACCAAGCATTTGTATAGATTCAGCCAGTTAGTTTGATATTTACATATATTTGTAAGGGTCCATAGCGAATTTTTAAATGTTATGACACAAAAAACAATTTCTTTGAGTATCATTTAGGCTATTTTCTTTAGCGATCGTTACGACTAAAAAGTTCCTTTTCGTCAAGATGACGTTCTTCTTAACCCTAAAGTTGGTCAGCCTGCTTGGAAGTGAGGAAGAATTTTGCTTTTAATATGTCCGATAGGAATTTTATCACAAAGGTCTCTTCGTCATTCCAACCAGCCACTCAGAGTAGGAGATATATTAAATTGCAGTTGTCGAAGAATTATTAATATTCAACCAGATTTAGGGAATTTTGAGAAAGACAGAAGAGTGCTGTGTAGAACATTATCAATACTACTTTCCCTGAAACGTTCTGCCCGGTGGACTGCCAGCTGACTTGAGCATCAAAAAAGGAAAGGACATTTTTGAGAAGCAGTAAAAGAGGTCATCTTTGTCAACATATTATATTTATTCAGATAGCCGGCTTTCGACGGCTTTGCCGTCATCATCAGTCTACAAGGTACAGAAAATATATAAATAAATTAGAAATAAAATACAAAATAAGATAGAAAATTAAATTACAATTAATAGATAAACTTAAATTTTAGTTACTTATAGCAGATAACATTGCGAAAATTGAAATGCAACGGGAAGATTAGTGGCAGTTCAACTTAAAAATTATAAAATACCAATAAAGAAAGACACGTTATGTGATTGCAAAAGATACGGAACAAATAGCAGATAAAATTGCAAAACGTGAAATGCGACGGGGGGGGGGGAATTAATACAGATAATAACAGTTCAAATTACAAACTATAAATATAAATAAAGAAATATACATTATGATATTGCAAAAAATTAAAAAATAATATAAATAATAAAAATAAAAAAGTAAATTAATATAAAAATCAAAAAGAGGGATAGCAATAATAATTAATAGCAAATGATATTACAAAGATGGGGAAATAATTCAATAATAAGGTGAGCTCAACTTTTGGTATGATAATATGCACAGGAAGTTACTTACATTTTATTAAATATATTAATGTTGTGGCAAAATCTTATAATTTCCTGTTCATAGGACTGAAAATATACGACCGCTTTGAATTGTTGCTCTAGTGATCGGCCATCTCTCTCTTCCTGGAAGTTAGGGCAAACGTCCAAAACAAGAGATATCCCTAGTTCAACCTCACAAAAGTCACAGAGGGGCGCGGGTAGTTTGAGGAACAAGTGGGTGTGTGTGTGATATTAGCATGTCCGGAGCGAAGTCTGGATAGCACTACTTATTCTCGCCTAGTCATTTGTTTATCTAGAAACACTGAGAAGAGATCTGATTGCGTTTTATGGAGGTGGCTGGTTTTGTATTTGCCTCATTCTTGATTCCAGTTAGTCAACATTCTTCTGTTCATAAATTTTATGATATCAGTTGTGGTGTTAATTAGGTTGTGAACTGTATTGTCTTGTTTGACGTTTAGCAAGAAAGAAGCCGCAGTGCTAAACTTTTGAGTAACGTTGTTTTCCAAATAAGTGGGGATGAAGGCAAATGAGGTACCTTTCCCCTTTCGTGATATCTGATAGTAGAGTTCACTGCTTGTTTGTAAGATTTCGCATTTGCGTTTACTATGATTTAACTGGAGGGTGGTTGATGAGCTATGTATGATTGAACAACTTTTATTAACTCGTAACTGTTGAGTTGGGAATTCAGTGTCACTGGTCCGGAGATGGAGTCCAACGAAGTGATAACGTGTAGATTCAAATAATTGTTTTCATTTTTATTTTGAGGGAAGAACATTGAAACTAACAATAAATGATCCCTAAAAGAATATTGGCCAGGATATATCTGTTAATAAGTTATCTAATGATGAAATAACATGTAATTGGCAATGGTTGAGTAAAGTTATGATGACCTTTAAATTAACAACTTTATCATTATAATCAAAATTTATATAACGTTAAGAAATCGATTAATCAAAACTACTATAACTGTAGAACTGAAAATAAAGTACACAAATGTTACTACCGTAAGCACTAAAATTCTGGCACAAATTTCTTTAGTCATCTTTTTCTGCACATATCTTGGGCATAGTTGGTTCTTTCCGTAGGAGTATTTTGAATACCGAGTTTTTTCTTCAAGTTCTTCGTTCTCAAGAAATTCCTCTTCATTATGTCCTTCTTCCCCAGATTTTTAAACAAGTTTTTCCGCTTTGTGAGTCACAGTCACTTTGATGATCCAAAGATACACTCACAACCATTTTCCATTTGCTCCACGCATTGCGCAGTTTTTTCTTCAAACTCATGGACAATAATATTCACACACTCCCTTAACAGACTAGACATGTTTTTCTATACATTGCACTTTCTTCAGAGGCGCCACAGAACACAAATGTAACTTCATTTTCTGTGCACATCTTCTAAAATTCAGTGGGAAATACAATTATTCAAATTATCGTTTCATGTTGTCGCGGCAGGAAGTAATAAGAGCCAAAATTTATTGCTTATTTATCCTTGAAAATAGATTTTATTACATGGGAGTTTTTTATTTGTTTTTTCTCCCTTTCAAAATTCAAAATTTATTGCTTATTTATCCTTGAAAATAGATTTTATTACATGGGAGTTTTTTGTTTGTTTTTTCTCCCTTTCAAAATTCAAAATTTATTGCTTATTTATCCTTGAAAATAGATTTTATTACATGGGAGTTTTTTGTTTGTTTTTTCTCCCTTTCAAAATTCAAAATTTTAGTAGTATATGACTTAGTGTAGGGATCACAGAATTTCGAAAATGTGCACACAATTCACTTTTCCCCATAGCACGTCATACGCAGTTTTTAACTGTTTTTTTTGACGTAAAATAAATAAATAAATAGAACACACTGTGCCAACTCGCAATTTGCTGCGCGCACTCAGTGAGAGTTACACTGCTACTGACGTGAAATTGAAATTGAATTTTGCCTTCTTTTACGTGGCGAGACTCAGGCCATGAGGCCTGCTCTTCCGTTTGACCACGCAAATTCCGCTACGCTCCTTTCACCAACCATGGGAGAAAGAAGGTATTACTTGGGCGACGAAACAGGCGATTTGAATTTAGCTCAGAGGCGTCATTTAGGCTTGAGGATTTTTACATGCAGTAAATCTACTAACATGGGACAGCTGGCTTTACTTCCCCTCCGAAGGAAGGCGTACGAAGGATTTTTTCGCCCTTAAAAAATCCACGGCTTCGATCGGGTTCGAACCCGCAAACTTGGGTATAACAGTCCGATACGCTAACCGTTACACCATCGCCGCCGCTCGTGGAGCTCCTAGGTCTCCTGCGCACCAACAAACGCTGATAATTTTCCTGATGAGCATTCCACAACAATAAGCTCTCAAATTATTACTTAAAAGTATTGAAGGAAATGGTAAAGGAAGAATCGAGGTTTCAAAAAAATCATATCTGCAGGTATTGGAAGTTTCGCGAAGTCGGAAGGGTCTCAGTGACTCCAAATCGGTTTGATTGATTTTTTTTGTGTTTCCGGGCGCGTCAACTACTGTGGTCATTAGTCCCGTTAGTGTAGTGCTTGTTTTTTTCTCGGGAGATGGCGGTGATCTTCCCCCAATGGATGGCGAGATCCGGCGCCGACCTACCGCTACCGCTAGTGGAGGGGGTTTCCCCCTAACCAAGGCTCTCCCACCAGCGGGGCACCGCCCCAGCCGGGATAAGCTCTAAGCTCCCGACCGGTCTCCCGGAATGTGTGGTAGTGTAGTGCATGTTAGTGTAAGTGTGTGTGTGTGTAAGGGGAGAGGATAGGACAAGGAAGAGGAAGGACAGATCGCGCGCGGTCCGTGGCCCGTTTGGTAGGGTACTGCTCCGGCATTCGCCTGGTGTTGATCGGAGAAACCACGGAAAACTACCGATCAGAGCAGCTGGCCGGTAGAATTCTCCTCCAGACAGCGACTGAATTCGACCTAGCTGAAAAGCTAGTGTCGAAAATCCTGCCGCCGTGGGGAGTGGGAACCTAGGACCTCCCGGTCAGAGGCGCTGCAGTGACATCAGTTGATGCACTGAGCTACCGCTCCCGGTCCAAATCCGCAACAGAGGGTACAAATAACATCTAACGGCGGAGATGTCTCATTAAACATGTGCTGCTCTTATGTGTCTCTGACTGGGAGGTCTTACAGTTCAACGGTACCGGACTTTCCAAGCTACGAGGAAACTCCTACCAGTTTGGTAGTTTCCCGTACTTCCTCCGGTCAACACCAGGTGAATGCTGGAGTAGTACCCTAACAAACGGGCCATGGACCGCGCGTGATCTTTCCTTTCTCTTTCTTGTCCTATCCTCATCCCTTTTCTACACATATATTTACATGCCACACACGTACCACATACGTTGGGGCACCGGTCGGGGACTTAGAGCTTGTCTCGTCTGTGGCGTAGCCGTACCTTGGGAGATCCCTGAAAGCGGACCTCCGCAGGGTGACATGTAGGATCTCACTCTTTTCGTAAGTACTAGCTTCAATGGACTTTGTGGGTAGCATACCTTCTCGTTTTTATATTGAAGCTTACTTTTTAATTTATTTAATACACACCAATTTTACACTTTTAAAATATAAAAGCTAAGTTCTTCTTGCTCTTATCTGGGTTTTCTTGTTTATTCCAATTTTTATCACATACATTAAAACGCATTCGTGACATGGCTACTGTTCGTTCTACTCTTTTTACTCTCTACTCTCTCAAAGCCGACCTTCTGAAAGCCTTCACACACGTAAACAATAATTTAGATCAACATATCCGAAGGTTGTAAGAGGTCGTTCTCTACACGGACGGTTGAGTACAAGTCGACAACATCGCGAAAAATACCAACTGTGCACCCGTGGCTGTACTAAAGACACAGACACCGCATCCAGTCACAAATCAAAACAAATTTAGTGTTTTAGATTATGAAACAGATTTTCCTCGCCTTCCTGATCCTCAGCACCCTTCTTTACCGTCGACAAATACATGCATAAACCAACGCAAACAGGCTAGGAAGCGCGTGAAAACCAAAACACGTAAAGCTGCGCATCCTAGCTCACTTGAAATCAAAGACATTCCTACTGAGCCTAAAAAGAGGTACTTATTTTAGCTGACAGTCATGGCCGCCATCTTTCCTCCATTCTCAGTAGGAAGTTACCCTCCAATTTGTCAGTCTCATCTATTTTTAAACCTAATGGGAGGCTTTCAGATGTGACTGCAGAGTTTGACACCCACACGAAGACACTGACCAATCAGGACACAGTCATTATCATAGGAGGGCAGAATGACATTAACTTGGGCGGTAACTTTACACCTGAAAAACATGTAAACAAATTACAATGTGCCGCCCAAAATACTAACATTGTAGTCTCGACTCTGCCCTTCTGGTACAACAGACCAACACTATGCAGCGAGATTAAGCACGCAAACCAACAATTAAAACTGCAACTGAGAGAAACAAATGTCACACTTTTTGAAATTAATTTCCTCTCAGCAAAACACTTCACCCGGCATGGTCTTCACATGAACCTTGCTGGAAAACATGCAGTCAATAACAAGCTTGCACAATACATCATAAACTCCAGTTCTACGCAGTCTCTTGCAAAAAATTCATCCCTATCACCTTCCTTATCCACCCCCACCCTTATTTCGAACCTTCTTGCCTCTTCCTTTGAACCTACTCCCGTTTCTCGCTTTCCCACTACCAAGTCATCTACACCTGATGCCCCATTTTCCTCACAACTTGTTACTGCCGGGACACATTACAACCTTCAACCACGCACTCGAGGTAAAAATGGGGTAAATATGTAGCAACTACAGTCAGATGCAGCAGAAAAACATTCGTGTAGGCACTTGCAAAAGATAAACATTCTGCACCATAATGTTCAATCCCTTTCAATTAAAACTGAGTTTATCGAGGCAACTCTACAGAGCAATTTAAATCAAATGGATGTTCTTTGCTTTACAGAACATTGGCTATCTTCTAATTAACTTAGCATTTTCCAAATTCCAAACTTTTATCTCACAGGATTTTATTGCAGAGAGAGAGAGAGAGAGAGAGAGAGAGAGAGAGAGAGAGAGAGAGAGAGAGAGAGAGAATCGCATAAAGGTCCTACGTATGGTGGTTCTTGTATTTACGTTAGAAGTAATACTGATTCTATCTCCTTGACGGAATTAAATGTGTATTCCGTTTAAAATGTTTTCGAAATTTCTGTTGTACATCTTACTTCGCTAAAAGTGATAATACTTTGCATCTACAGACCTCCAACAAAGAGAGCTGCAGATTATATTTTGTTCTTAGAAAAACTGGAGATAATACGTAACAAAGTCAGCAATTGCTCTTTTGAATCCATTCTTGTATGCGGAGATTTTAACATTGATTTTCTGGTCGAATCTTGCGAGACAGAAAAGTTTAGATATTATAATTAGATTTAGATTATAGAATAATTAGATTATAGATAGATATTACAATTAATGTACCAACACGGATCACGTGAAATTCGATGAAGGCAATTTATCAAATTATAATTAACAAAATTACTACTTGATATGAAGATGAAACAAAAGATTTAGGAAACAGAGACCACGATGCAAAAATTCTTACCATTATAAGAAATGTGAACACTGACACAATAAATAATACACGTATGACTACATTGTTTAGAAAAAGAAAATTAAATTATTTATTGATTACTTGAAGCAGGAGCCATGGTAAGTGGTTTATAATACAGTTGAAACAAACGACAAATATAATTCTTTTTTTCAACGCTCTCATTTCATTTTAACACTTGCTTTCCTCTTCAAAACAGAATATTAAATATTTCACGGAAAACCAATTATTGGGTAACACAAGGGATTAGGATATCTTGTACAAAGAAGACAATTCTTTCTTTCATCTCTAAACGTCATAACGTATGTCAAGATTTCCTCATATACTTAAAAAAATACAAATCATTGTTAAGAAAAGTCATAAGGCAGGCTAAAATCATAAAACACGATCAGAATATTTTGAACTCAAATATTAAAACAAAAGCAATGTGGAATATAATAAACAATACGGCCAAATCAACAAGAAACCTTGTAGAGAATGTTGTCTTAAAATATAACGATATAAATGTGAACATCCGGCAACATCTCTTTAACCAATTTTTCGAGAATTGCTACCGATTTCACTAAGAATCTTCAGCCACACATTTCTCTCAAAACTTTAGACACAATGTTCGTTTCCGAAACTTCGTCCTATGAAGTTCTCAAAATAATCGGTAAACTAAAAAATAAATATTCGGCCGGTTGAAATGAATTCCCGGATTCTTTGTTAAAGACTTGTGCTTTTCCCATTATAGACCCGTTAACTTACATATTTAATGCATCCTTATGCACCGGAACGTTTCCAGATATTTTCAAAACAGCTAAAATTAAACCGCTCTTCAAAAAAAGGCAATAAAAATGAAATTCAAAATTATCAGCCCATTTCTCTTTTATCAGGTTTTTCAAAAATATTAGAGACTTTTTTAAAAATAGTTTTTATTTCCTTGTTCGACATTATTATGCCTTTCAAGGGTTTTTATGATACATAGTATACAATTTTGTGTAATTACATTTCATCATGCATGAACAATGGTAGAAGACTAATATTTACAATATAAACAATAACAACTAAGGATACCCAGGAAGGGTCCTTCAGAAAACTACATACAATATTTGAATTAAAAACATAAATATTTAATTTAGAAATGTTGGAACCTGCTTTACAGCTAATTAAGGAGGATGTAGTAGGTCTTTAGAATATCTTGATTTTATTCGTGGAAAAAGATTGGCTGATTTGCCTAGAGTGTACAAAGGAGTGGCTGGGCAAGATGAAAGAGAAGAGTAGAAATTAGAAGAAAGTTTTAGAATCCAAGTTTTCAGAGGTTCTATAGATAGTTCTTTTAAAATTTGATCATTTCTGATATACCATGGAGCTTTTAAAACATTTCTTAAACATTTATTTTGCAGTACTTCCAGTTTTTGAAGGTTGTTTTTAGCGGCACCTCCCCAAATTGGGCAGGCGTAGGTCAGTGAAGGTCGTATAATGTATTTAAATATTATTAATGCTGATTCTATTGATAATTTTGATTTTCTATTTATGAATGGATACAGTTTTAGTATTTTTATATGTGTGTTATTAGCTATTGATGTTATGTGGTTTTTCCAGGTTAATTTGGTATCTATTTGAAGTCCAAGATATTTAACAGGAGTGTCATTTGGAAGCCATTTAACTGCATGGTTATCAATTATTAAGGGATATGTGGGTTGAATCCGTTTTAAGGAGAAAATTTTTGCTTGAGATTTTTAGTGATTTATTTTTATTTGCCAATCATTGAACCAAGACATGACGAGATTTAGGTCATCTTGGAGATTGTCTCTACCTAAAAGAAGATCACTATGAGTGGTAAATATTGCAGTGTCGTCCGCAAATAAGGCAATTTCTGAGTGTAAGAGGTAAGGCATATCAGAAATAAAAACATTAAAAAGCATAGGTGATAAAGGAGATCCTTGGGGAAGTCCAGCTTGTATATTGTGATCAGTTGAGAGAGTGTTATTTATTTGAACTTTGAATCTTCGATTAACTAAAAAGGATTTTATTATTTTTGTAAGTAATTTGGGAAACCCATATTTCTCAATTTAAAAAGTAATCCATCATGCCAGGTTTTATCAAATGCTTTTTTTACATCTAGAAATATAGCAAGAGTATGACGTAATTTTAGGAAATTGGTGGCAATATAGTCTGTTAAACGTAACAATTGATGCGTAGTAGAATGGTTATGTCTGAAACCAAATTGACTACTAGGAAGAATATTATTTTGATTTAAAAATTTATTAATCCTCGTTAAAATTGCCCTTTAAAAGATTTTTGAAAAATTTGGCAGCAAACTAATTGGTCTGAAATTTTCAGGTTCAGTTTGATCTGTGTTGGGTTTAGGAATTGGCAGGATAAGTGCAGTTTTCCAGGAGTTTGGAAAGTAGTCGAGTCTAAAACATGCATTATATATAGCTGTTAGTGAACTGAGGATAGGATATGGTAAATGTTTAATTACAATATTAGGAATTAAATCTAAGCCTGGTGATTTCTTGTTTTTAAGTTTGGAAATTATGTATTTGACTTCAGATGGGGAAATAAATTTAATTCTTTCAGGAACTGTATGAAGTGGTTTGGCTAATGATTGGACTATGTTTTGAGTAAAGGAAATATTATAAAGGAGGTTATTAGTAAAAGAGAGTTCAAAATGATTTGCCAATAGTTCTGCTTTTTCAGAATCAGTAGTTGCTAATGTGTTGTTATTATTATTTTTTAATGTGAGTAATTGTTTTTTCTCATTTGTTATATTTTTAATTGCAGACCAGAGGGAAGCAGAGTTAGGTTGAAGCTGGGATATATAGTTTCTAAATTTAGAAAACCTGTATTGTTCTAGTTTATTTTTAACTTCATGAGTAAGGCGATTTAAGGTAGTTTTAATATCAGGATCTCGAGTGATTTGCCACTTTCTACGAGTTACATGCTTGAGAGCAATTAAATTTAATATTTCTTTTGGTAGGACAGGTGTGACTGATTTGTTAGAATTATTACTTGTCTTTGTTGATAATTTAATAGCTTGTAATATATTTCTTTGCATTTTTAAAATTTCAGCATCTACATCAAATGGAGTATGGAGAGAAGTAGGATAAGTATTTGTTTGAAGCATACATGACTGGAAAAGTTTCCAATTTACTTTACCTTTAATTAGGGAATTAGAATGTGTCTGCTGTGGAATAACATTATTAAAGTTAATTAATACAGGATTGTGATCCGAGTTTAATGCTGGTATGCAGTATTGTGTGAGTGGGAAGTTTAAATTTTGTGAGACTGCAATGTCCAGAATATCTGGAGAAATGGTATTATTATATGAATAATGGGTAGGTTGAGAAGGGGCATGAATTGTCCAGTTATTCATAGTTGCTAGATTAAATAATAATATACCTTGAGGGGTAGTCGTTTTACATCCCCATGCTTGGTGTTTTGCATTGAGATCTCCAATTAGTAATACTTTATCATTATTATTGAAGAGTAGTTCCAGGGTGTTTTTAGGTATTTTTTTATTTGGGGGTTTGTAAGCTACTATTATTGTTAATTTTCCGACTGATAAATTTATTGTTATTGCTGTTATTTCTAATTCCTTTGAGGTAGGTACAAATATTTGTGAATGTTTGATTTTTCTTTTGATTACTATTGCTACCCCACCCCCACCATGTAAAGAAGCTCTATCTTCTCTGTATGTGATATAATTTGGAATATTAACTTTTTTAGCATTGTTTAGATGTGTTTCCGTAATACACGCTATGTCAATTTTTTGGTCATTTAGGAAATGTTTGAATTCATTTATTTGACGAAATAGTCCGTTGGCATTCCAATTTAATAATTTTATTTTATGGTGATCCATTATTGATTATTCTTGGCAGTACTTCTATTATTAATTGCTGAATTTGTGGAATTAATATATTTAAAATCTGAGTTGTTAAACTTGGAATATATTTATTAAAATCTATTGTAGTAGGTGGGGATGGAACAAAGTTATTTTCAAGATACGTTTGTGAATTTCTTGAGAGTGATGGTAGACGAGGGAAATTCTGTAAATTATTAATCAAAGGAGGAGGAGAAGTAGGGGAGGGTGGAGTTTTGGAATTTCTAGTTGGTCTTTGGTAGTATTGATGTTGGTTTTGAAGGGGGTTGAAAATTAAAGGATTTTGGACTGTATTTCCAATTGGATTTGAACTAGATTTTGAATTACTATTTTTGAAGAATCTACATCCTCTATAATTCGCTGTGTGATTTTCAAGACAGTTCACACATTGAGGTAGAGAATTTTTGGTTTTTTTACATTTAGTATAATGATGTTTTTCTATACATCTAACACATCTTGGTTCCAGTTTACAGTTTGCTTGTGTATGATTAAATAACTGACAATTTTTACATTGAATTGGTGAGATTTTGTTTCGAAATTTGACTTTTACAACACTATTGAATAATTTTCTTAATTTGATTATCTCCCTACTTTGATCACTGTCTACGAGTTCCACTGCACACATTTCTAAGGCTTCTCTTTTTTTCCCAAAGAGTCTGTAAACAGTATTTACTGAGAATGTTTGACCTAATTCTAACTTAATTTCTTCGTTAGTATACGAAGTTGGTATGTCGTAAATAATAGCTGAAAGTACTCTTTTTGTTGGATCCCTATAAGTAAAATAATGAATGTTATTTTGGTCACAATGTTTTCTGTATTTTCTGTAGTCTTCTATTGTTTGGAAAAATATAGAAACATAGTCGTTTTTAATTTTAGTACTAAACTCATTATTTACTATTTGCTTAATTTCTAAGATAAATGAATTGAAATTTCTTAGGGTACCTGAAGTTTTACTAATATTTATTGGGGGTATTTTTGCTGGTTCTAAATTCGGAATAGTACTATCAGATTCATCTGTAACTTCATGGAGTACTTGAAACGGGTTATCAGTGGGAATATTATATACGGGAGGTAAATCTTGCGAACTGGCACTTTCTTCACTGCTCATACCTCGTTTACGTTTTGAACTATTATAATCACTTTGATGAGAACTTTCACTTAGATGAGATGCACTAATTTGAGTAGGATTTTGTAACTCACTTGGGACGTCCATTGGATTGTGAGAAGTATTTTGCTGAAGTAGCCGTTGAAGTTCCTGCGACTGTTGTCTTAGAAATAGTATTTCATGTTCCAAGGCTTGAATTTTTGCTTCTGGAGATGTGATTGCGTCGGTATTGTAATTAGGATTTTGAACCATGTTTAAATTTAAGTCGTTGCAGTTTGGAATAGGAACGCACTGGTGAGCAGTTAAAAGCGCCGACGAGATGGCCTCGGGTAACGATGGAGGGGGCTCCATCTTGGGAGACCCAAGGTTCGCCCCTCCTATCAATACAAGGCGTTGGCGATTTACCTGATAATCCGGCAATTATTGATGGCTCACAGAAATAAGTTGGTCCACCTCCCAGCACGCACTCCCCACTTACAACTGACACGATTGTAGTTTAGCTTCCACTAGCTCGGAAACACAACACTTTATAAAACTGGCACTGGTAACGGTAGCAGAGCTCGACCTCAGAACGTCTGCACTGCTCGGCGTCACAGACCGGACTGTCCCGAGAGACTTTTTAACGTACGAATAAAACTTTCTCAGTAAACACGACGTGCTTTCAGATTGCCAACATGGATTTAGAAAATCAAAATCAACGGAAACAGCTATATTTTCTTTTCTAAAATTCGCCTCATCATTGGATCAAAACGAAGCACCTATTGGATTATTTTTAGATCTCTTAAAAAGCTTTTGACGTCATTGATCATGACATTTTACTTTCAAAATTACCTTCATATGGAATCCGTGGTATTGCTCTAGATTGGTTATGTTCGTACCTTAAACAACGATCTCAGAGAGTGAAATACCTTACTGGAATGATGGAACATTACGTACGCACCTTTCCGACTCTTTGCCCATTGCATGTGGAGTTCCTCAAGGATCGGTTTTAGGCCCTATTCTGTTCCTACTTTACGTAAACGATATGCCCTCGACGATTCGAAACGGAAGAACGGTTCTCTTTGCGGATGATACGAACATTCTTTGCAATAAAGAAACCGTAAATAGTACAATATCAGATGTTTCAAATTGGTTCCGAAATAACAAATTAATAGTAAACGAAAAGAAAACGGTTTTAATGCAGTTTTCCATTTCAAATAAACAATTCTGTGCTCCATTGAAAATGAACGGTGTACCATTGACTGATGTTAAGGCAACAAAATTTTTAGGTCTCTCAATTCAGTCAAACCTTAAATGGAACGTCCATTTAAATGAATTGAACACAAAATTAAGTTCATTATGCTACGCGTTCAGAATTCTTGCAAATTCAGTCAGCCTTCAACTGCTCGTTGTGTATACTTCGCGAATGTTCATTCCCGCCTGAGATATGGCATAATATTCTGGGGAAATACATCTTATAGCTCCCAGACTTTTAGATTACAAAAACGAATTGTACGAATAATAACCAAATCCCACCCACGTGATTCATGTAAGCCTCTCTTCATTAATCTAGGAATTCTACCATTACCGTGTCTTTTTATTTACGAATCAGTGGTTTTTGTAAAAAATGACTTGCTCAAGGGCGGGAATATTTTTTTCAGAAAATGCCGAAGTCTATTACTATAACACTCGACGTAGAAATCCCTTATTCATCAGGTGACAGTATCAACAGCTCATTACAAAAAATTCACATACAATACATGTAGATTATTTTACAACACTTTGCCAGATGACATTAAACGATTAAATTCAATAGAAAAGTTTAAATCACAAGTGAAATCGTTTCTGCTGCATAACTGTTTCTATACAATTTAGAGACTATACTGAGCATCACAAGAAAAGCAACATTAATTTTAACAATGATACATAATGCATTAATTACCATTTGGACTGTATAAATGAGTATAAACAACCTGTAACAACTATTGTAACACAGCTTCCGAGTCAATGACCCCCATCTCGATCAGGTTTTCGTCCAGTTTCCCTGATCCATTGAGCAAATGCTGAGGTGGCCCCTTGTTTTGCTTCTGGACATAAATGTAACTTCATTTTCTGTGCACGTCTTCTAGAATTCAGTGGGAAATACAATTATTCAAATTATCGTTTCCATGTTGTCGCGGCAGGAAGTAATAAGAGCCAAAATTTGTTGCTTATTTATCCTTGAAATAGATTTTTATTACATGGGAGTTTTTTTTGTTTGTTTTTTTCTCCTTTTCAAAATTCAAAATTTATTGCTTATTTATCCTTGAAAATAGATTTTATTACATGGGAGTTTTTTTGTTTTTTTCTCCTTTTCAAAATTCAAAATTTATTGCTTATTTATCCTTGAAAATAGATTTTATTACATGGGAGTTTTTTTGTTTTTTTTTCTCCCTTTCAAAATTCAAAATTCAAAACTTAAGTAGTATATGATTTAGTGTAGGGATCACAGAATTTTGAAAATGTGCACACAATTCACTTTTCCCCATAGCCCGTCATACGCAGTTTTTAACTGCTTTTTGACGTAAATAAATAAAAATAAATAAATAAATATGTAGGAAAACAGAGAGTAACCAAGGGAGGGAGGGTGGGAGATGCTTTCTGTGGGGGAAGGTTTGAGAAAGAGGAAGTTTTGCCATGTGAGGTAGGTCTGAGGATGCCAAAAAAAATGTGAGGTATCAAGTCTTGGCAATAAACCAATGACAACCGATGACAGCAGATATTACATCGGCGGCATTGGCCGTGAGTAGTCTGAAACTCGCTGTACTAACGCATTTGAAGCAACAAGAAAGTTCACGATTTGTATTAATACATCATTAATTGGAAATTATTAGTTTAGTGTTATTTTAGGCAAAAAGTCAAAAAATATACAAAAACATTCATTCATAGGCCAAAAATCTTTAAATATGCAAAATATGCATTACATGCAAGACATTTCTTACTTTTTTTTGAATATTTTGCCATGAAAAATACATATTTGAAACTTCAGGAAGATATGACCATTAACAAAAAACATGCAACTGCATGAAGTTTCTAACTCTACATGTGTGTTACCCTCGCAGCCCCTCGTCCAGATCTTTGTCCGTCCTTTACGTGTCCTCGTCGCCGTCTCATCTCCGCGGCGCGGGGAAGCAAACATCTCTTAATCCAGCGGGGATCAAAGCGACCGCTGGCGCGCTGCGTCGCCCATCGCCCGCAACCCATCGCCCCATCGCCCTTGGCTCGCCCGCCGTCCCGGAGGGCGCCGTCCGGGGGAGGGCGGGCGCAAATGTTGGTTCCCGGAACTGATTACATTCATGACACTAGATTAATGTCGCGGCGATTGGCGGAACACATGCTGCTCGATGGCCGCGATGAATATCCCGCCGCCCCGCCCCGCCCCGCCCCTCTCCTCGCCCCTCCCGCTGCGGCCGATGATGAAATGCAAATTTAAAATTCATGGACCGGTGTGTCCGCTCCCACGAGCGCCGGATTCGTTCCGGGTTTGGCTCCCTTCGCGGCTTCAGCACAGTGGGTCGAAATGAAGTACACTGTCAGAAATTACATTAAATTTAATATAGATTTAATGTTCGACTGTACACGAATTTTAATGTACACGGTACATTAAATGGACATTAATGTACCTGTACATTAAATTTAATCCGTAAATTCGTATCAATGTAGATTTAATGTAAGGCTGTTGACTTAACTTACTTGCCTGCATTAAATTTAATTGTTCACGTACATTACATTTTATTTACACCTACATTAAATCTAATGTACATGTGTATCAAAGTTACTGTACATTACATTAAATTTAATTTACGTACATGATAATTACTTTCATGTATTTTACATGAAAAGTAATGCAGAAATTTCTGAGAGGGTAGTAGGACACTGCAACTTCGGTAGTATAACGGTTAGCGCATCGGGGTGTTATACCCAAGTTTGTGGATTCAAAGTCATGAGGTTTTAAGGGCGAAACAATCCTTTGTACGCATTATTCGTTGGGGAAGTGAAGCCGACTGTCCCATGTTGTAGATTTACTGCGTAAGAAAGATCCTCAAGTGTAAAAGAAGTCCCTCAGATAAATTTAATTCGCATGTTACGTCGCCCTAGCGATACCTCCTTTCCCCACTAGATAGTGAAAGGACAGCAGCGAAATTTGCGTGGTCAGACGAGAAAGCAGACCTGATGGCCTGAGTCTCGCCATTTAAATTAAGTCATTAATTGAATTGAATTGAATAAAAATGTCGGTTGGTAGGTATATTCTTAGTAGCTTCGAAGAAATCTTATCAAGATCAGAAATTTCCGAAAACCTGTTTAGAAAACCTCGTCAACTCACAGAAGGAAACTTTTTAATGAACCTAAGGAAATGAAGAGGTAACTTTATTTTATAATCACTCCATAATATGCAAGGAAGTTAAATTCCATATTAAATTTCTATTTATTTATTTTAGATCGTTTTGGAAAGATATTACATTAATTATTACATTGTATATCCACTTACAAACAAGTACTTCCTACCTCATTTCGTGAAGTATACAGTTTTTAGACTCTTAAACGTTTTAGATTTTTATTTCCTTTTCCTTGCACAGAAGCTCATCTCATATTTTTTCTGTGGATAGAGATGTAAGTGCAACGTTCAGTCGAATTATTGATGTTTTCTTACACAGAATTCATTGATGCTGAATATAAAATCCATGTTTATTTTCTGCTTTACATTTTGTATAACATGTTTAATTGAGATATTAATATAAAATGTCTTTCGTTCCTCAAGAAAATTAGTAGTAACTATATTTGTGAATTTTCGTCGTCGACTTCTGAGAGCTCGATAAACCTCCCTCCGCTCCCATGTTTGATGTCCCGGAATCCCAGGGCCAGGTTTTTTCTTACCCTTGCTAATCACCTTTCACTTTTCGTTACCTGAGAAGGCATAGCCCGACTCGAACACGTTGCGTTAATCCGGGGTTTTCGAAGGAGTAAAAATTGAAGCTTAGTTTCAATTCATAAGTACGGCACACAGATTTTCTCGCACCGGTCCAGAGAAATCTCGAACACACAAGAACGTGACAGAATCTTTGGAACTGGGTATGACAAGTCGGCGAAGTAAGAAGACGCTCGTGATTTCATGTTTTTGTTTCCACAAACTTTTAAGCACTTATTTTCAACGTTGGCAGTGCTCTAAAAGGACGTGCAAATGTTTCTTCAAAACAGACAAAAGTGGATAAATTATAATCGATCAGTCTAATTCTAATCAGACCACAGGGAACGTAGAAATGTATCCTCATACTAACGAAACGATAACAGGATGGAGTCGAGCTTTGCCTTTTTGGAGAGGAGGTAGGTAAACGGTTTATGAAAAGATGACAGCGTGCTTCAGCTGATATACGCCCGCCAGAGCTGATTCATAAAAAGATTTGGCTTTACACATTTATCGCAATTGATTGGTTGGTTGGTTAGAGATTCCGGGCGCGTCAACAGCTTAGGTCATTAGTCCCATAAGTGTAGTACATGTTTTCCCTCGAGACATGGCGGCGGTCTTGCCCCGCTGGATGGCGAGATCCGGCGCCGACTTACCGTCGGCTAGTGGGGTTTCCCCCTAACCAGGACTCTCCCACCAGCAGGGCACCACCCCA
>BLKR01006778.1:0-17500 GCA_011170035.1 Teleogryllus occipitalis | reverse complement strand
ATGCTTACATTTTGAAAAATATACAAAAGGGACAGTGTTTTAATGGATTCACCTGAAGAGTATAAATAGTTTGGGATTTCCAATGTAAGAAAAGAATTTGAGGTACAGGAGAGAGGATGCAAATGTCAGAAGTATATAGCATTTTTATATTCTGAAATATTATTTACGAATTTTGGAAAGGGGAAGTGTTACTTTTAAGAAACTTCTTAATTCACAGAAATTGTTATTTTTACCTGCAAATAATAATAATAATAATAATAATAATAATAATAATAATAATAATAATAATAATAATAATAATAATAATAATAATAATAATAATAATAGTCAACATTATCCCGAGAATTGTTTCAAGCACCGGAATCATCCCTAGTCTGATTTGGGGCCTTAAGCAACTGAGTTTGAATGAAGACCTGTACAAACCCATGCAGAAGGCAGTTGTTATTTCAACAAGGATAGTGCGGAAATTCATGGGAATCAATGTATTATAAATTCTTTTAAAAAAATAGATGTATTGTGCTTTGATTTTGTATATCTGTACAATTCATTCAAATGTGCCAATAAGGTGAGAAAATAATAATAATAATATTTATAATAATAATAATAATAATAATAATAATAATAATAATAATAATAATAATAATAATAATAATAATAATGATAATAATGATAATGCGATTAAGACCTGTACATAAATATTGAGAAGACAAAATAAGAAAGATGATTTTTCCTCTCCTCATGTACGGGAGCATAACCCTTACGGGCTATCTAAACACCAAATGATCGTTTTCTAGGCGCAGCATATGCTGCGTCATGCGCAGCACTTGGCTTCACATCGCACCACTCCGCTCCTCTCAGGCCGACGCCAATCCTCTTCGCAGCTTCACTCCTTTCCTGCGCCCGTTTCATCCGACGGTGAAGACACTTCTTGAACACATCTCGTCGGGCGGTCGGCTTGTGCACGCGGGCGCGGGCGCGACGGCGGAGGTCCTCGGGGCGAGGCCTTCATTCTTCGCCTACCGTCCCTCCTCCTCCTCCGCCACCTCCTCCTCCTTCTCCCTCTCCTCCTCTCCTTCCTCCTCCTCCTCTTCCTCCGCCTCCTTCTCTTCCTCTTCCTCCTCCTCCTCCTCCTCCTCCTCCTCCTCCTCCTCCTTCCTCCTCCTCCTCCTCTTCCTCCGGCTCCTCTTCTCCTCCTCCTCCTCCTCCTCCTCCTCTTCCTCCTCCACCTCCTCCTGTGCTCGCAGCTCCGCTCCGCTCCGGCCCAGGCGGCGTTTACGGCGGTTAGGGTGGCGATGGCGGTGGCAAAGGGGGCGGAGGTGGTGACGGCAGCGGTGGCGATGGCGGTTGTGGTAGCGGTGGTGGTGGTGATGATGGCCGTGGTGATGGTGGCGGCAGTGGCGGCGGTGGTGGCGGTGGCGGTGGCGGTGGCGGTGGCGGTGGCGGTGGCAGTGGCGGAGGCGGCGATGGCGAAGGAGAAGGCGGTGGCGGTGGCGGTGGTTGACGGCGCTAGCAGAGGCGGCGGCGATGGTGGCGGAGGTGACGGTGGCGGTGGCGGCGGGGATGGCGATGGGGGCGGCGACGGCGGCGGAGGTGGCGGTGGCGGCGGCGGCGGCGGTGGTGGCGATGGGGGCGGCGATGGCGGCGGAGGTGGCGGTGGCGATGGCAGCGGTGGCGGCGGGGATGGCGATAGGGGCGGCGACGGCGGCGGTGGCGGTGGCGATGGGGGCGGCGGCGGCTCCTGCGGGGCGGCGCGCGCGGTGGCAGCCGCCGGCGTTACCTCGTGATTAATGACCGGATTATTCAATTAAAGCGAGGCGCTGCGGCGGCGGTGCGGCAGGGGGCGGGGCGGGGCGGGACGGGGCGCGGGCGCTGGCGGCGGCCATGATGATGGCGGCGAGCGATGATCCCAGCGGCGGAGTCTTCTCTCCCGCCCTTTGTCTTTCCCCCGCCCCGCCCGCGGCACCGGGCTAATGGGCGGGCGGCAGGCGCCTGACGTCAGCGGAGCGGGCCACTCGCCTCTCGCCGCCTGCGCGCCACTTGCCCCGCCCCCGCCCCCGCGCCAGGCGCCGCCTCGCCGCCTGGCCTCGGCTAACCCCGCGTTTCGTAAATCCAAACCATACTCGCTCGTACAGTTTAGCGTACAAAACTATTGATTACTGAGGTCTCCAGTGGGAGTATTCTCGTTCTCGTGTAACACTCCGTTCTAAGCTTGCTAGGTTCGACTTCTTATACGACTTACAATCTTATGAAGTGCTTAGTTCGCTATACAAGAAAAAAATTTTTTTAAAAAAAATTCAAAAAATAAATAAATCCAAACTAAAAGTCTTACAATGACTCCGAAAAAACTTATAATCGAAACACTGGAGAGACGTCTTCATATATAGAAAGCACATAGAAGTGTATATCTACTCTAACAAAAGTTAATTCAATGGCATATAACCGACATCGAAACCACAAAAAGTAGAGGATGAATAGATACGAAATTTGTAGAGGCTCTTCAGGATTTCCGCAGTGGTCTTACGACATTTGAAAACGATTAATATATCACAAATGCGGAAAATAAATAATTTAAATAATATGTTTGTTCATGCACTACGATCATTTATTTTTCTCCTGTCGCTGAGAGCAGATTGGGTCCTAATATTTTCCGCCCGAGACCAGTAGCGGTGTGTAAAATCACGTAATAAGATTCCAGGATTTTTGAATTCTTGTCGTTAAACCATTAAATGAACATGTGAATGATCTTGGCTGTCCGGGTGACGCCGCGTCGAAGTCTGTGTTGCCGACGTTTCGACCATCTTTTCGTGGTCTTTTCATGGAAGACCACGAAAAGATGGTCGAAATGTCGGCAACACAGCCTTCGACGCGGCACCCGGACAGCCAAGATCATTCACATGACTCCGGCCGCGGAAGCCTATGACTTCACATTAAATGAACATTTTGTAACAACATTGTTAAGTGTTCCTTTTAAGTTAAGTGCTCTACGCCCAACAAGGGTTAAGAGACGCGTTGCATCAACAATGACGCAATAAATTCTTAAAAAAAGTTGATAACAAACAAAATAAACCAAATTCATTTACACTATAGTACTTTTCCTAATACACCGTAGGTGGAGTGTGTGCAGTCGTCACCATCAAAGTGCAGTGCATGTATCATTGATGTATTTTATTTGTTCAACATATGCGATTCTGCTCATACGCAGTATCTACTCCGAGCTCTGACCAAGCTGTTTGTTGGCTTTAGAGTTAACAAAATAATTACGTTTATAATAATTAGGTTAGTATATATTTAATTTAGATTAAAACAGGCTAATATTAATTAGGTTAATATATATATTTGAATCACTTGGAATAATGATGGTTTAACTTTTATTGATACGTTTTTTAAATCAACGGTAAGGATAGTATTTTAACTTATGTAAAACATATTGAAATATATTTTATCAGAATGTCCTCCAAAAATTTTGTAGAAATAGTGATTTGTAAGAAAGCACTTTGAACCCCTGGGGAAAGCAGAGAAGATCAAAATCTAGTAGCAATGTATTGTAAAATAAAATCAAAGAGAATTAAGGTATTTTTATTAAATTTTGAACCAATTGCATTAAAAATAAAATACTTAAACACCGTTTTTAATACAAAATCAATAAATTGTTTTCTTTCACAAGCTACTTTTGAAATTAAGAAGAGAAACAAATTAAGTAGTCATAACAAGGTTGCAAACAGTGGAATTAAAATTTGTGAATGATACCTTGTAGATTGTTCGGTTGGGGTAATTTGCCATATATTTTGCATTTCCTTTGATGCATTCTAGGACGTGCGTTGCGAGTTCAGTACATTTTTTTTCGGTTTTACCTGTCTTTTGATTCATACTTGTATTTTAAATTTGTGTATGATACATTAGAAATATGTTTCATTAAAAAATTTGGTTTGTATTACATAATACTAAAGGTGCTAGTTCATTTGTAACATTTAGGTGAGATTTATGCCGAGACAGAGGCAGTAGTGCAATTTGCGATCTCGAGGGTAAAAAAGTTTTGTAATTTAATTTTTAAATTTTTTTGTATAATAATTTGTAATTTATACAAATAAAGAATTAAATTGCTGCATTCATTCGAAACGATGTATCTAATGAGGGTATTTTTTAAGAGAATTGTTATTTTCTCATTCATGGTGCTATTAATCCAGAAGGTTCGCTTACCGCGTTCCAGTATGAAAGCAAGGGGGTTCAGAGAAAAGATGTTTGAAAAAGTAAATCAATGATGGCACCTTATTTCAAACAAGTTGGTAAAGGAAATTAAAAAAACTTGTAGAATGAGGAAATGAGGAATTTTTAATATAAATAACATTTAGTCGTTAGTAATGACCAATTACTAAATTCCTCTAATTTCCTGAATTGATAGTTTTCTAGTTTTTATAATGACGAACGATATAAATATTACATTAAAATCGCTATTTGGACAAATCTTAGAGTATCAGCTTTTGGAACAGTACCTCTGAATTTAAACTACCTAAAAAGGGTTACGTCAACCCCACAAAATATAAGTTCTCTTTGGCAAAGAGCTTACGTATAAAAATATTTTCTTTAATTGTCAGTGTTTGATTTACTTACATACCTTAATAATATTCGATTACTTTTTAGGATTGTGTACGTGTAGCAAATAGGAAAACGGTCTTTATGTGATTTAAAAGAAATTCTTTGTAAGAAAAATGTTTCATTTTCCAAAAATCCGAAATACGAAAATTTGGATATTCAGTTGGATATCGGGTCACCTCTCTTCCCCTTACAAGACTTTCGTTGTATCGGTTACTCCAGCATTAGCTCCTGAAATTCTTCCAGCTTCCCTCCTGAAATTCTCACAAATGTCTACTGTTATGCAAGATCCATAGTCTAATGCTTTTAAAAACACTGACCAGGTCCAAAGGATGCGTGTTTTGGGAATAGGAAAATAAAGAAAAAGTCTAATACAGTTTTTTGGTAAGAATATTCAGAATATATTCTTTTAAATTCGAGTACATGGACGGGACACAGTTGTCGATCCAGCCAATATGAATCCACAAGCACCTTTTAACAAACGACAAGAAAATATGTAGAAGGGTTTGTACCACTTAAATATACATTCCAAGCCTTACATTAGGAAAATACACATTTAACAGGGCTTGTGCAAAGTCTCACTTTGGCTGAGTTCGCGTTCATTTCATCCTTTCGCATGTAATTGGTACTTGGTTGCAGGCTAATACTTCCCTTTAGAATAACGGCTCAGTATTACAATTACTAAATTGCAATACAATTCCTCAGTTTGATCTACTGTTTACTAAACGCTCGAATGAATACTATCAAACCATATGCAGTTGAAGAGACTCGTGTCAGTTCATTCCACGAACTATATCGCCTTCAAGGCTGCGTGGACGATGGGGTTACTTCTCGGGTGTTCCAGCATTTGTGGCGAGGTCGTGGCGTTTCTAACGTGGCTGTATTTCCTGGTTGAATCCATTCCTTACCCTTCCCACGAAGTTTTATCCTTCTCTCTGCAGTTGCCAAGAACAATGTGGGAGTTCAAGATACAGGAGTTTTAAACATTCAAAGCACCATTTGTCAAAACGGAAAAAGAAAATAAAAGCTGTTGGACACATACGTTGAGTTAGTTTCCGAGTCTGTGAAACGAAGTTCTCAGTTCCAATTTGCAGTTACAAATTCAGTGAGGCGGCACACGTACTTTGATGTGCATAATTAATTATAATCTTCCTCTAAAGATATCTGCATTATAGTGAAATATGAAATTTAAAATGTATGAAACGAGCATCTTATGAATTCTGTACTGCAACAATGTGTTCGTAATCATCATGAAAGACTGAAGCAAACGCTGAGCCTTTCATTCATCTAGAGATGAAATGAAAATTTATTCTCGCATTTTCAGCTAATTTCCCTTAACACAACTCGAAAATTTGTGATTGGTTAAATTTACGAATGCGTGAATTTCCTGCAGTGGTAACCTGTGCAGTTCCTCTATCCGACATATGCGGAAACAAAACTAGGAGTTTGCGGTTCGAATCAAATTCTCACGGCGTCATGTAATCGCGTAGACGAGCCGTTACCATCGTGTGTCGGTAATGTAAAGAACCATACTTTCTCACCTAGTGCATTTTATTTATAGTAAAACATACGGAATGTTTAAGATGAACAAAATGTGAGCATTAAAGATAAAACAAATTTTTAATCGGCTACATAATCATAACCATCACCTGTCAAGCATAAGTACTCCGTGCATTGTGTAAACATCTTTGACTCATGGTTTACGAAAGAATGGAATGTATTATATAAGTGTTATGAAATTACAGGCTGCTGCGTGCGTCCAGAAAATTATAAAATAAATTAGCCAAATGTCAATTAAATAACAACCTAATTGAGTTACACAAATGCAGTAGAGAATTTCGTACATGAAATTACAATACAGGACATGAAGTCAGAAGAGTCTGCGTATTCGTGCATACACAGACGCATATCATAATACACGACACGTACGTATACGTGCCTAGATCAAATAATTTGTAGTACAGAAATAATTTGAGAAAACTTTAACTATTATGGACATTAAGTAAATTAAATGATCTTGGCTGTCCAGGTGACGCCGCATCGAAGGCTGTGTTGCCGACGTTTCGACCATCTTGTCGTGGTCTTCCTCAGGGCTGTTGTGCACAACACGACACCACGACAAGATGGTCGAAACGTCGGCAAAACAGCCTTCGACGCGGCGTCACCTGGACAGCCAAGATCATTTACATAACTCTGGCCGCGGAAGCCTACGACTTCATTAAGTAAATTAATTGAATATATTAAAAGAATGTTGACAATAGAAAAAAATATTTAATGATGTAAAATAATTCTGGTAGACGACTGTGCGATTTCCAAGCGCTCAGACAAGGGTTGCAAGGGTTGAGAGGCAGATCCTAGCCTACAGTCCCTTTTATAGGGAATTTTTTCATCATTTTTCTATACAGAAAATGTATGGAAACGGGACGTTCGTTTCTACGAGGTACTTTCTGGTATCTTTTTTATTTATTTTACGACAAAAAACAGTTAAAAACTGCGTATGACGTGCTATGGGGAAAAGTGAATTGTGTGCACATTTTCAACATTCTGTGATCCCTACACTAAGTCATATACTACTTAAATTTTGAATTTTTGAAAGGGAGAAAAAAAACTCCCATGTAATAAAATCTATTTTCAAGGATAAACAAGCAATAAATTTTGAATTTTGAAAGGGAGAAAAAAAACAAAACTCCCATGTAAAAAAATCTATTTTCAAGGGTAAATAAGCAATAAATTTTGAATTTTGAAAGGGAGAAAAAAACAACAACAAAAAAACTCCCATGTAATAAAATCTATCGAAACTGGATGAACGAGATCTAGAGTTTATAGTCATTTCGTTTTCTGCAGTTAATCGTAATCAAATATTTCCTCTGGACTCTGCAAAATGTGCTGAAAATCAAACAGCTGAATATCGCACCTAGGGTGATACGATTCGTAAATTAAGTTACGTTAGAACTGATCACGGTTCAAGAAAACAATAGAACACAGTACATTTTTATTTCTCTCCTCACTAATACTTCATATTTAAACAGATTATACTCTCAAAACTGCAAAAAATAGGACAGATAACGAGAAAGTTCCGAAATATGACGCCAAGATCGCGGAAGTGGAACGACATGAAATCTGTACCGAAAAATGAAGCATTCGCAATTTTTTTGTATAAATTACATCCCGTCTGGACCATCACTTTTATGTACTGATAAAAATGACCGTGTAAAAGAGACTTAACCAGACAAAACCATTGATTTGCTGAGCAAGCTAGCTATCCCTCTTCATCTTCACATGATGAGTGAGCTAGCCGTTCCTCCGCGTCTTGGCATGCACAGGAAGCTTTCCTTTCTCAACTTCTTGGCACGCTGATGTAAGCTGGCCATCTCTCCGGCATAATCATAATGGAATTCTTGTATAAAATCTAGGATAGGCGATAAAGTGCGCTATTTTAATAAATTGATGTCGCAAAGCGACAGCAACACTAGAACTTTTGAGAGCAGTTAAGCTAGGGAATATTCAGGAAATAGACGGATGATTCAAGATAGATTTTTTGGGTGAGATTACAAGCATAAACATTTTGTAGTTTTGGGATAGCTCACATATACATTAATATAAGTAGAGTCCCTGTTTTGAATTATTCTAGATAGTATGCCATATGGCGACTGTGAAGTTATTTTTCAAGTCACAAGATTGTTATGAAAATAGAATAAATTGAAACTAGTGATTATTAAAAATACTTTAGTAAATAAAATTTGTTTCAAGAAAAATTTTGGGTTCAGAGTATTCTTTGAAGTTGTTTGTTCTTGAAAAGAACTCATTACCGGTATAGGGTACATTCCACGCAACATACACAATATATTTTGTTTATATGGTTTCCTCTTCATTAGTCGTTGCTAATCAATAGTTAAATAATATTACAGGAGGAAGAGGAGTAACCAATATAATATATAAGGAGCACTCTTATTCAAATTTGAATGTAAATATTTCATGAATTATATCTAGGATATTACGCTACATAGTCCATGTAGTTTTCCTTCAGTCTTCCGCTCTTTGCTTTGTTCCACTGACACGAGAAGTTGGACACGAACATATCAATATAAAGTCATAATCATAACTTTTTAGAACAAAACGCTGTCCTGTAATGAATGTGTGAATTAAAAGACTACGATAACCCCTTTTGTATTAGATTTTATAGAAATCGCAGTGCTCCAATTATTCTGATCTATCAAATAGCAATATTTTTTCGTTGCTACTGAGAGTTCACTATTCATGCGTAAATGTATATTTGTTAATCTCTGCTTCCAAGTACTACTCCAGAAATGGACGAATTTAGAGATGAAGGATTTGCATTTGAACACATGCGAGTATGTCACCCCTTTCTTAACATTTCACAAAATGTCCATTTCATTTTCATCCTGATCGTATGACCTTCAAATATTCGCTCTGCCTCGTGCGTTGATGTAAGTGGGCGGGATAAACGAAAGGATTTGCAAAGTTCATAGGAGAAGGCGCGAAAGCAGCCGGGTGCTTTCAAAGACCTCCGAGTCGCATTCAGAATAGCACCCCCCTCCCCTTCTACCCAAGGAAGGGTTGGAGGAAGGAGGAGGGGAATGTTGCTGTCGGTACAGACTGAAGGGCGGAGATGACAGTGCAGATATGCGAGCAAGAGGGCTCAAGTTGTACAGATGAGAGTGAAGTGCCAAAGGAGGCGTGGATGCAAGGACAGCAGAGAGAGCGAGGAAAATACAGATAGACGGAGGTAAAGATTGCGTGAGCAGAAGTGACTGTGTGGGCGGATTGGTGAAGGGCGCAGTTTGGAAGGAGTGGCCGGGATGTGCGATGTCAGAAAGGAGGGGATGCCCTGAAATGTGGAGACGGTTTGGGAGAAGTGAGTGAGATGTGTGATGTCGGAAAGGAGGGGATGTTCTGAAAGGTGAGGACGTTTTGGAAGAAGTAGGCATGTCGTGCGATGACAGAAAGGAGGGGATGTCGTGAAATGGCGAGGATGGTTTGGAAGGAGTAGGCAGGTCGTGCGATGACGGAAAGGAGGGGATGTCGTGATAGGTGAAGACGGATTGGAAGGAGTAGGCAGGGTGTGCGATGACGGAAAGGAGGGGATGTCGTGAAAGGTGAGGACTGTTTAGAAGGAGTAGGCAGGGTGTGCGATAACGGAAAGGAGGGGATGTCGTGAAAGGTGAGCACGGTTTTGAAGGAGTGGGCAGGTCGTGCGATGACGGAAAGGAGGGGATGTCGTGAAATGGCGAGGATGGTTCGGAAGGAGTAGGCAGGTCGTGCGATGGCGGAGAGGAGGGGATGTGGTGAAAGGAGAGCACGGTTTGGAAGGAGTAGGCAGGTCGTGCGATGACGGAAAGGAGGGGATGTGTAGGAAGGACAGCACGGTTATAGGGAGTAGGCAGGGTGTGCGATGACGGAAAGGAGGGGATGTCCTGAAAGGTGAGGACGGTTTGGAAGGAGTGGGCGGGACGTGCACTGACGGAAAAAAGAGGGGTGGGCAGTTAGGGGCTGTTTGGGAAGAGTGGCCATAACATGAGAAGACGGAAACGAGGAACGGACGGTGAGGCGGCGACAGACTTTCGGAGGAGTGGGCGAACGAGGACGGGAAGGGTAATGAGAGGGGGTAGGACGTGACCGGAAGAAATTTGCGAGGAAACGGCGAGTGTGGCGGTGCAGCGTGGACGGCGGGAGTTGAGAAAGATGTGGGCGTCGGGGATGGCTTGGGAACCGGACGGGGTGGCGGCCGAGGTGGGCGGGGCGGCGGCGAGTGTTTTCCGCGAAAGAGCTTTTTCTTCTCCCCGCGTGGGCGGGCGCCTCTTTGAGCTGCGGGGGCGGCTCGGCGGGGCGTGCGGGCGCGCGGGGGAGGGCGGTGGCGGCGGCGGCGGTCAGCAAACGCCGGCAGCGCAGGTGTGTGTCGGCGGGCGCGTGCTCAGCCGGTGCGGGTAATGAGTTTCTTTTGTCTGCGCCCGCTACCTGCGCGCGGGTGGCGCTCCGCGCGGCTCTGCCCTGTACTTAATTACCGCGCCGACGCTGCTGGAGGATTAGGACGCCCCCCCTCCTCCCCTGCCCTGTCGCGCCCCGTTCCGCCTACGCCTGGACATGCGCGTTGTTTGCTTCGGAAAGCGTGATGACCTACTTGGAAATAGTGTGCCAAAAATGGATGAAATCCTCTCTCTTTAAGAAGGTGAGTAACTCCAGTTTTTTTTCCTGAAATGAATCTTATTTTACAATATCTCTCACTTCTAAATCAGTCAAGTGTAACATAAAATTTGGAATTATTGAAATAATTGATATGTAGAAGTACAACTACGGCGAGTCATCGACACACGTCGGAAATACGATGTAAATTCCTCTTCGAAAGTGAGTTCTTTTCTTCTAGAATATAGATGCTTGCTTTCTCAAGGTTTCGCGAGTGGTTTATGAGAGCCTTTGCTGAGTGCAAGAGACGCTAAAAGGTTTCGTACCGTCGCCAGGGATCTTTTGAATATGACGACTATCTTTGAAGGGTAAATCCGTTGTGCGTTCAGAATCAAACTATTTGCTAGTTCAAGGTCCACATGCAAAATTCTAGAGTAACAATTCAGCGGCTCAAGCAAAGCATCGCTAGGTAAAATGACGAAAGTGAAGTACCAGCTAATTAGATAGCCAAGAGTTGGCATTATTACATTTGTTTGACCATGATAATTGTGCAGAAAGGAATAGTACTCCTTTAACGTGTTGCCCTGAAAAGAAAAAGTCCAGTAAAACGGTGGATGTAACCGAAAATATGGGGTTGTAATCGAGAGCCACGGTTATTGTGTTGATGAAGATTTGTCAAATAGGAATTATTATTTCAGCCTTGCGTTTCCAAACAAAATTCATTAGATGATAAAACGGTTTGCAAAAGAAGCCAGTCCATATGCGTGAAATGAAAATGTCTATAAACAATAAAGTTTCATTATCATAAACATATAAAAAGTTAAAAATTTTCTAAAACCAGGTGCACTTAATTCTCTGACTTAAATAGTTAATGTAGCGTAAGTTTCTGTAAGCATACATTTCATCAAGGTTATGGCGTTTGAAGTGCTAAATAAACACTATAGCGTAAGAGTCTTTGTTTCGAAAGGAAAACATTCAAATCGTTATTGATGGAGTTATTATCATTTTTGGATGCCTCCCCGTCTGATAACCATGACAACTAGATGTACTAAACTAAAAAAATAAAAGAAATAAATATAACGAAAGAAAGAAAAGAAAGATAAGAACGAAAAGAAAGAAAAAAAGAAAAGAAAGAAGAAAGAAAAGAAAGAAAAGAAAGAAAAGAAAGAAAAGAAAGAAAAGAAAGAGAAAGAAAAGAAAAGAAGAAAGAGAAGAAAGAAAGAAAAGAAAGAAAAGAAAGAAAAGAAAAAAAAGAAAAGAAAGAAAAGAAAGAAAAGAAAGAAAAGAAAGAAAAGAAAGAAAAGAAAGAAAAGAAAGAAAAGAAAGAAAAGAAAGAAAAGAAAGAAAAGAAAGAAAAGAAAGAAAAGAAAGAAAAGAAAGAAAAGAAAGAAAAGAAAGAAAAGAAAGAAAGAAAAGAAAGAAAAGAAAAAAGAAATAAAATAAATTTAAAAAAACTAAATTCAAAGTTTTGGAAGCCTCACCTTCTGACAACCAGATGTACTAGAAAGCAAAATGAACCAGATATCAAAAAATAAAATAAAACAACTCAATTTAAAATGATATCTAAAAAAAAAAAAAATTAGGGAGCTGAAACCCGCGCGGCGTAGCAGCGGCATAATTCCGCCGCCATTAATCTAAACAGAGCAAGCCACCTCCGCGCGCGGGGCATCCGACCACATCCGCGGCATCCGGGACGCGCGTGAAGAGCCGCCTGGCGAGGGCGGGGGCGGGGGCGCGGCAGGCGGCGCCATTAACTCGCCGCCTTTATCCCGCCGTCGGCAGCGTCTTAAGACGCAGGCAGCCCCTCGTGCCGCCGCGATCCGCGCTGATCGCGAATTGATCGGGCGGCGCGCCCGCTTCGCCTCCTCAAGACGCTCGCTGTGAATGGACACTCGCGCAGCGCAGCTTCCGCCCCCGTCGACGCGCCCCGCCGCGGCTTTCGAGCACCGCCGCCGCCGCCTCCCACCACCGCCACCGCTCGTTACTCGCTCCTGGTTGATTGATTGTGAGTTGGTGGGTGAGTTGGTTGGTTGATTAGTGATTCCGGTAGTCAACAGCTTACGTCATTAGTCCCGTAAGTGTAGTGCATGCCTTTCCTCGGCAAATAGCGGTGATCTTTCCCCGCTGGATGGAGAGATCCGGTGCCGACCAATCGTCGGCTAGCGGAATTTCCCCTAACCAGGACTCTCCCACCAGCCGGGACCGCCACCAGCAGGCACCGCCCCAGCCGGGACAAGCGGTAAGCTCTCGACCGGTCTCCCGGAATATGTGGTAGTGTAGTGCATGTTTGTGTAAGTATGTGTGTGTAAGTGGAGAGGATAGGACAAGGAAGAGGAAGGAAAGATTGCGGGCGGTCCGTGGCCCGTTTGTTAGGGTACTTCCCCGGCATTCACATGGTTTTAATCGGAGAAATCATGGGAAAAATACCGATCAGAGCAGCCGGCCGCTAGAATTCTCCTCCAGACAGCGACTGAATTCGACCTAGCTGACAAGCTAGTGTGGAAAATCCCGCCACCGCCGGGACACTAACCTAGGACCTCTCGGCCAGAGTGACTACAGGGTCATCATTTGATGCCTTGAGCCACCTCTCTTCGTGATACCCGACCCTTTGCCCCCGACCCCGCTAATACTACGTTCTCTCTCACCGTTCCTGTCACCAACAAATAGATTGATTAATTGATTAGTGTTTCCGGGCGCGTTAACTTCCAAGATCATTAGGTCTGTAAGTGTAATATATGTATTTATCGCGAGAGGTGGCGATGATCTTTCCCAGCGAGATGGCGAGATCCGATGCCGACCTGCACGTCGGCTTGGGGAGTTTTTCTAACCAGGTATCTCCCATGAGTGGGGCACGCCCCAGCCGCAAAAAGCTTTCAGTTCCCAGCACGTGTGGTATTTCAGTGCATGAGTATGTAAGTAAGGGATCAAGATAGAATAAGGAAGAAGAACGAAAAATCGCACGCGGACTGTGCGCGTTTGTTAGATGACTTCTGCGGCTGACGATGATCGGAGATACCACAGAAAAACATCTGTTACAGCAGCCGGTCGCTAAAATTCTTTTACAAATAGCAGCTGAATTCTACCTACTATGTAGCCAGTATCAAATATGCTGCCACCGCCGGGATTCGGGCCCACGACATCCCGATCAGAGGTAGTGCAGGGACAATAAGGAATGCCCTGAGACATCTACGCCATCTCAACCTCGACGATAGTCATTTAGCATTCCTCCAACTCAACACCGCGATGGCTTTGCACCCGCACTCGATTCCCACCTCCGCCCCCGCCACCACCCTACCCGCTGACCACCCTTGTCACCCCTGGCATTGCCCGAACCCTCTTTGCCCCCCCTCACATCACCTTCGTTCCCCACCGCCATTCACAACGACCATCATCACTACCATTAATACGACGATCACCTCTTCCCATTCACTCTCAACCTCCCCATCCCCGTCAACACCATCGAGAAGCCCCGAAAACGCGACGTCTTGGCGGCGGCGGCGCTGCTTTCGGTGACATCTGCGCGGAGGCGGCGGTGACGGGCGCGCGGTTTGTACACTTCTCGGCGCCGCCGTCGCCGGCAGATTGCCGAGATATTGAAGCTCCTTCGGCGCCATTCAGCCGCGCTTGATTGGTGACATCAAGTGGTAAATGCGGAGGTTCGGGTTTTGATCTTGCGAATGCTGAGGCACTTGCGGCGCCAGAGCGCCCGGCCCGGCCGCCCGCTCTCCGCCGCCCGGGCGATAATTTGGGCGGAGGCGGCTGCGGGGGCGGGGGGCGGGGCGAGGGCGAGGGCGAAGGGCGGGGAGGCGAGTGCAGGGCTGAAAGCGTGGGCCGCGTCGATACAAAGACGGGGCCAGGGAACGTAATCAGGGCGAAGTGCCTGCGCGCCGAAGGTGAGGCTGCGCGAGGCGGGGCGGGCGGCCGCCGGGACGGCGTTGGTCAGAAGGGGAGGGGAGGGCGGGCGGTCAATAGAGCATCGGCCGGCGGCCGAGCTGCTGCCCAGGACGAACTTTCGCCCGAGTCGCCGGCGGCGCACGCCCCTTGCGGCCCTGGGAGGAGGTGGCCGTCCAGAAGCATTGACAGCATTTTACAACCAGTGAACAACTACGCACGTAAGGGCTTGGTACATTTCAGTTGCCTTCATTCTGTGCAATCATAATGATCAATAAACATGCGTGAAATTTTTGTAATCTTGTTGTGGATCGTTTTTATTTTCAATGTCGTTTCAGCGATTTCATGGCGTTGAGATTCTCGGAACACTACAAGGAACAGGGGAAGAAAAGAAAATGGAAGGGAATTAACACCTTTTGTGCATTGTCATTGTTAATTAAAATGTGTGTCTCAATGTAATGTCAATAGTCCTGGAACGAGGTGCTATTGCATCAAATTCAGCGTATCTCACGACCGGTTAAAATGCTTTCCGTGTTCTGATTTCGTTCTCACAACTTTTCGCGAATTTATTCTTATTAATCGAATGTTTTGAAGGAACTCAAAATTTCACTTTCATATTCTTTATAAAATATATTTTATTCGATATACTTCCTGCTTACATAAATTTGTGACAGTCAGAAAAAGTCAACTTCATTTATGATCACTGCTTGTAATAATTGTCATGGCTGTTTTTACCAATAGTTCCAAATACTTCATCGCAATAATTGTGGAACATTTGAAACTTAATACAACGACATATTACGATAAGGGGTGCCATAGTTATACCGAACCGAGACTAAACAGGATGCCTAAAATAATGAACTCACATTCCTAATGACTGCAGTTTTATTTAAACCTCGTGATTTTACTTTCCATGTCGTAGGAATTTTCATGAGAAGAGAACAATAATAATGGGAGATTTCGTAAATAATTCTGAAGGTGATGAAAATTACAGTGTATTACGGTCTGGTATGAGAAGTCAACCACGCCACAACCACCAGGTACAAACGACTGAGGTTAACGAGGGACATACACCCGCAGTTTCTCCAAACCCCAGCACCGCTTAAAACCTCTGCGCGACGGAGGCTGGGATGTGAAGCAGTGTAATATAACTGTACGCATATGACACATTCGTACCTTAAACTGCTTGGCCTACGTATACTTATTTTATTTCCACAATACTCTTGCTGAGTATCATGTGAACGACACGATCGAAAGCTTAGGAAGTGGCGTCTCCGACTGCGCGCAATCCCTCCCAATTCCCTCGCGAGGTCAAGACGGCGCGTCGCTCGGGCGCGGGCGTTTCTCATTACTCGCCGCGCCCTTTGTGGGGCGTCGCGCGTCGCATGCCGCGCTCGCCCCGCGCGGGAAGTGACAAATGCCGCGGAGCGGCGCGGGCGTCCACGCAGGGCCCTTTGTGGCGACGCGCGATACGCCCGCTCCAGCCACAGCGCCCGTCCCCGCCGCCGCCGCCGCCGTCCCAGCCGCCGCCGCCGCCGCCGCCGCCGCCGCCGCCACCGCCGCCGCCACCACCCCCACCTCCACCGCCGTCACCGCCGCCACCGCGACCGCCGCTGCCTCTGCCACCGCCTCCGCCGCCCCCGCCCCCGCCACCGCCACCGCCGCCGCCTCCACCGCCGCCGCCGCCGCCGCCGCCGCTCCGCCGCGGACGCGGCCGACGTCGCGCTTCAATTCAAGTGCAAATCGCGGATAGACATATAATTAATGGAGGCGCGGCGCCTTATAAATCTTGGGGCGCGGGCCGCCCCAGCGGCTACGCGGCCGCGATTGTTTCGGGCGGCGGCGGCGTTGGCGGCGGCGGCGGCGGCGGCTGGCGCGTTCCTCGCAGCGACGCCGCGCTCCGCTCCGTGCTCTGCCCACGCGGATGCCCGCCCGCCCGCCTGCCCGCCCGCCAGCCGTCTGCCCGCTCGCGGCCGCCGCGTGTTTTTGTCCGCCGCTTGGCTCGTCTCGCGGCTGTTCCGTCGGAGCCCGTCCTCACTCCCTCGCCCGCCCGCCTTCCCGTCCTCTCGCCGACCCCCCCCCCTCCTCCGCCTCCTCGCCGTGTCCGCGGCTGCCGCTTCAAAACGCGCGTGTGTCCGTGTGGGTGCGCGCGTGTGTGTTTGTGTGTGTGTGGCGTGCTGACAGGTGAAAAGAACAAGACAAATGACAGGCGATGAAAAGCTCCGGGGCTCCCTTTCTCGCTCTCTTTCCTTCGGCCCCATCTTCCCTCCCTTTCAGGCCGAGCGCGCTCTCTTCTCGCCCGGTCTTCGTCGGCGTCTCGCTGCCGCGGCGGCGGAGGCGGTGGCGCCGCGTCCTTGTCGTCTGATATGAAAAGATGCGGCGATGATAAATGATGCGCGATGGCTGTCGCGAAATCCACGCTGCCTGCCGCCCCCGCCCCCCCCCCCCTCCGCGGGGCGCAGGCGAGCCAGGCAAGGGTCCGCGCGCAGCTGGCCGCCGAGCCTCGCGCAGCAACCCAAGCGATGGGGCTGCGCCGGGCTGCGCGCCCAAGACAAGCCCCGGCCTCCATTGAACGCTCACGGGCCCCGCATATTTATACGCATCAAGAAGGAAACGACATACAGAATATAAAGTCCCTTAAAATATGATCGCCTGCCTCCCCTCTTTTTTTTTACCCTTCACGAAGTGCATTCTGCTACGACACGTGTAGCGTATGTTGGGCGACGTTTATTGGCTGAAATTAATTTAGCTCTGCGTCATTAGGTGAGAGGAGACGACTGGAGATTCAGTCTTACTTGTGTGTGCTGCTTCGTCTCGTGTGAGCGGGTTATTAATTTACGGAGGCATATTTGGGAAGTCTTTGACGGGCGAGAATGCG
>BLKR01006777.1:0-50339 GCA_011170035.1 Teleogryllus occipitalis | reverse complement strand
GCGGGAGCGGGCGGGAGCGGGCGGGAGCGGGCGGGAGCGGGCGGGAGCGGGCGGGAGCGGGCGAGACAGGGCGAGAGAGCGCGGGAGAAAACGGGATGGCGAGGAGTGGGGTAGAGGACGTGTAGGCGAAATCGGGACGAGCAGGAACACGCATGGACGTGTAAACGTACCCAGGGATGGGCATGTGGGCAGGGGCTGCTGCGGAGGCAGCCATGGTGACGGACGCAGTGACGGCTGGGGTGGGCGTAGCGCTGCGCGGGCGCGAGAAGGGCGGGGGTGGGCGCAGGGGTGAGGGTGGAGTCCTATGTCTCTGCTCAGGTAACTGCCGCCTCGCCGTGCCCTACCCCCTCTGGCGCCGTGAGTTGTGGAGCCGAGTCGGAAAGCAGACGGCACAGTAGGCGGCAGCCCGGGGACACAGTTGAGGGCTGTGCGAACGTGCGACGGTGTGCCAAGGGCGGTTTAGACGATGTAGAGAAGAGCACAATTGCCGGAGATCCACGATGAAAATAACAAAGAAATCGAAAAGTATGAGATGCTATCTTAGTTTATGTAAAAAAGAGATGTGTTTTTTTTGTTTGTTTGCGTGGAAAAACAGTGTACATTGTAAATAAACAAGTTGTGAAAATGCTGAAACTATGAATATACCTGGAACCAAATCGGATGTGTCAGAAAATAGTGATAAAACAGCTCGTATTTCCTCGCTCGTATTTTCACGCTAAATTACACGAAAAGCATTCAAATTTTCGAAAAATTGTACATGACCTTACTTTAAAATATATATTTAAAAAACACATTTCATTCTGAGAAAAATATCTATCTTTATAATTTTAGTTGTAGGAATACTTCGAAAAAATGTTGATATTTTCCAATTTTGTAAAATCAGTTTTTTAACGAATATGAGGCCTGAAATATTCTGTCATACGTTGGGAGATAAAAAAATGTCTATTTGAAGCCTCCCCGCATTTTTTCCTTAAATATCTTCCAACGGTCAACTGATTGTTTACATTGGGTTCTAAGTACCTTGTAACTGCTATACCAGACGTGCGTTTGCACGCCCTGTTGTAAATATTTATTTATTTGTTTTACTTTATTTTCATTTTGATTGTTTGAAGTTTTAAATTGGCGAGTCTCTACGTTATAATATATCGAGTGCTATGTTTTCTTTGTAATATTGTTTTATTAGTACCATCTCAGTAACTGTCCTACTTTTTCTCCGTTACGTAGTGTAGCCTGAGGATGCTGGAAAATAAGTTCCCCGAAACGTCGTTCCAAAATTTCCTAAGAAACTCATTCTCTGGATTGTAAATATGTATATAAATTAATAATTGGTTGTTTTGTACAAAGCTGTCTGTCAATCTTGTGGCGAAATTCATTGAAGTGAAAGACAGACAATTTTCTATATTTGATTGTTACTTTGACAACGGAATTGGTGGAGTACACATCGTAGGCGGAGAGTGAGAATTAACACGGTTGTTTAAGTTTAAAATTTCACGAATGTCAATAGCTTGGCTTAAAAAGGATGTGAATCAGGGTGGGTAAATTGGAAATATTACACGTGCTTTGGAAGTTGGACGGGGTTTATAAGCCAAATGTAATGGTGTCATCTCGATTTAAATACGCATACCTGTATATCAAACCTTAGTCATTGATTGATCGATTAATTGATAATTTCGTAGTTCCGGCCACGTCAACTACTGCGTTTATTAGTCCCGTAAGTATAGTTCATATTTGTATCATAATCGATGCAGTTGTTCTTTCCTGATAAGGCGTGATTCGGTTGGGATTGTGAGATTTTCTCAATACAGGTATCTCCTACCACAGGGGCACTATGTCACTGGGACAAGCTCTAATATCCCGACAGGTCCCCCGACATGTGTGGTAGTGTAGTGCACGTAAGGATAAATGTATAATTCAGGGGCAAGGAAAGAGTTAGGGAAGTTTACGCGCGGTCTGTGGACTGATAGTTAGAGGCATTCACCTACTATTGATTTGAGCAACCACTGAAAACCATCAGAGTAGCTGGCAGCTAGAATTCTTCTCAAGCATGTGAATGAATTTGAACAAGCTGTCTAGTTAGTGTCAAAAATTCTTCCATCATTGGGACTCGAACCATGGAATTTCCTGGTCAAACGCGCAGTTGTGACATCAGTTGATGCATGATCATCAATTCATCATGAATTCAGCGTGAGCCAAACATTTAATGTGATGATAAGAAGGAACGCTTCCAACAGTAGAGAAGAAATCCGATATACCGCGAAGACGAAACTGAAGTAACTTTCCTTACCGGATGTGACATCCTGTTCCGCATCTATGGCTTGATCGCCCGCTACGGGCCTTGGCTGACCAGTGGTGACCCAGCCTCTCAGTCATGGGATAAAGGGTTCATGTGGTTTACACGAAGACATCCCTTTACGGAATATACTGGTCTTCATAACCTTAGTGTGAGCTTTTTCATCATCACAAAGTAATAGATACTGGGGCATTTATAAGGAAAGCGCACAGGCATAATTTTCCTCGGTCGGGAATCGAATCCAGAATTGAGCCATAGAAAGAGAGCACGCCAACCAACGAACCACCAAGGAAGGCGGAAGTGTCATCAATGGATGTAAGCAGATGAAAAGACCGATGACATGACCGATGCGGACACACACGACCGATGCGGTTCCTCTTCAGAACCTGTGAACTCATCGTTCAAAACTTATGAGGACAGTATGAAGCTGATGGAAAAGAGAGGAACGCGCATACTATCCCATTTTACGAAACATTTCGGGATTCATCGACGAAAAACAAGGGACTGATTGATCAGAGAAGATGCTCTGTAGAATTCTTAACCAGGCGGTAGTATGTCTCACGTTTGCTAGCGGATGTCGGATATTGTCCTCAGAAATGGGGGTTCTAACCGAAGACATATCCAATCTTCTAAGCTTCAATTGCATGAACTCCAACCGGAGACGTACTTTTGAGGGAGATGATGTCTGAAGTAATAGTTCTGTCAGAAACAACAACACCTCGAAAGGTAGATACGGGCCTCAATATTGTGGGTGAAGTAATTGAAGCGACTTCCCTGAATGGACGTGGAATCTAAGGTGAATGGAAGCACAAGAACGAAGTGATTTCTGATGTGATTTCCGAAGTGATTCCCGATCCTTGGTGCCGATACAAGCTCTTTGGCTCCCAACCTGACTCCCAAAATATGTGGTAGTGTAGAGCATGTTAGTGTGTGTGGGAGGGGGGGAGAGGATAGGACAAAGAGGAAGATTGCACGCGGTCCGTGGTCCGTTTAATAGGGTATTGCTCCGGCATTCGCCAGGTGTTGATCGGAGAAACCACGGAAAACTACCGATCAGAGCAGCTGACCACCAGAATTCTCCTCCAGACAGCGGCTGAATTCAACCTAACTGGCTAGGTAGTGTCGAAAATTCTGCCGCCGTCAGGACTCGATCCTAGGACCTCCCGGTCAGAAGCGCTGCAGTGACATCGGTTAATGCACTGCAGAGCAAGTCCAATACTGATAAGATACGAAAATGAGGAGACTTCATTGAATGGAGGCAGTGACGTTGATGGTAGTTTTTGATCAAATTACGCAGAGGAGCTTTGTGTTCGCTTTGAGAAGTCACCACTCAACACCTGACTGTAAGAAGGAAAGAGGGCAAGGAAGTTTTATAAACAGTCTTGTGAAAATGGTGCTTTGGGGTTTGCTTTTAAATGCATTTCTTAATACTAGGAGCACGTCTAAAAAATTCAGAATTTGAAATTGTCCGGTAGTCTTGTTCGCTGGGGTTGTGTTGAACTACACAATTTAGGTGTAGTGCTGAGAATACCAAATGCAATAACTTTTCCAGGGATGGGGAACAAAACCAACACTTCGGGGAGACAAAAATGGGGAGCATGTCTGAAACCGATATAGTTTCGACGGCTGTAGTTTTGACGAAAGTAGGCAAAGTCGCTCTTCCTCTTTGCTTTCAGAAAACATCAATGTTTGTCAGACCCTATGAAGGAAAGTAAGAAAGGAAGTTCAATGCAAAGTCCGCAACCCTTCATTGAAACTTGTGTTTTGGCATTTGCCTGAAAATTATCTCAGAAACCCACGGAAACGACTAATTACAAAAGGTTGCATCTGGAATTCTCAGATTGCGACGTGCAAGTAGACAACCTCGGTGTGACGACGACACGTCAGCTGTAATAACTTTCCCCAGAATCGCGAGGAAACCGATACTCCAACACAACTGACGAGCCTTCCTGGAATATAATGAGCTCCCATTGCGGTATCGTGTTATTACACTACAGAAAGAACGTTCTTTGTGTTTGCTTTGAGAAGCCAACCAGCCATCGCCAGACCATCAGAATGAAGGGAAGACAGCCTTGTGCAAAGTCTGTAACACTGCATTAAAGCTTGTGCCTTGGCATTTGCCTGAAATTTATTTATGAAATGCACAGAAACGACAAATTAAATAAGTTATCTTCTGGAATAATTTGATTAACTCAGACAACTAGACAATTCCAGTGTGGTGATAAGAGAACAGCTGTAATAACTTTTCCCAAAACAGCGAAGATACCCGACACTCTGGCGCCACGAAAGAACCTTTCTGGAACCTAGGAAGCTGTGATGGCGTTAGTGTTGGCCAAACTACAGAGAGTACATTCTTTGCGTTCGTTTTGAGAAGCAACTAGTCATCGCCAGATCCTAATCTCCTAACTCTTTATTGAAGCTGGTGCTTTGTAATTGGCCTGAAACTGATCTAGGAAGCCCATGACACAACTACTTGAATAAGTCAGATTCTGGAATTATCTGTTTACGCGAGGCAACCACACAATTCCAGTACGACGAGGAGATGCCAGCCGCAATTCATTTTCCCAGGGCGGCGGGAAACCCGCCTCTGAGACGCAAATGAGGAGCCCTCCTGGAACTTATGTAGCTGCGAGGGCGGTAGCTTTTCAATCTATGCGAATAGCATTGTGTCAACTATGAGACGCAACTAGTCATCACCAGATATTAACAAGAAAAGAATCGAAGAAAGTTTCATGCAAATTTTCTACTCCGTTTATCAAGCTGTTGTTTCGGCACATGCCTTAAACTGATCTAAGAAACCCGTGAAACAACTTATGAAATAAGCAAGCTTCTGAAATTTGTTTACGCGAGCCAATCACACTATTCCAGAGTAACAACGAGATCTCAGCCTCGAAACTTTTATCGATGGCCGTGAGAAAACCCGACACTGAGAGGAATCTGAGGAGCGTATTTTTGAACGGAGATTGCTGTCCATCTAAGAAACCCGTGAAACAACTAAATAAATAAGACAGCTTCTAGAATCATCTATTTACGCGAGGCAACTACACAATTCCATCGGGACGACGTGTTGCCAGACGCAATACCTTTACCCATGATCGCAGGAAACACGACACTGCGACGCAACTGAGGCGTTATCCAGGAATGGAGTTAGCTACCCATCTAAAAATCCAGTGACGACTAATGAAATAATGTGACGAGGGGATGGCAACCGCAATACCTTTACCCAGGATCGCGAGGAAATCCGACATTGCATTGCTACTGCAGAGCCTTTTTGAAACGGAGGTGGCTAACCCTCTAAGAAACCGTGAAACAAATTATGAAATGACCCAGCTTTTGTAATTATCTGTTTACGCGAGGCAACCACACAATTCCAGTGTGGCAACACCTCAATACTTTTACCCAGGGTCGCAAGGAAACCCGACACTGCGACGCAACTAAGGAGCTTTTTTCTGGAACGGAGACTGCTATCCATCTAAGAAACCTGAGAAACAACCAAAGAAATAAGACAGCTTCTGGAATTATCTGTTTACGCGAGGCAACCACACAAATCCAGTGTGACGATGAGATGTTAGCCACAATTCCTTTACCCAGGGTCGCGAGAAAACCCGGCACTGAGACGCAACTGAGGAGTCTTCCTGGAATGAAGGTGGCTAATCATCTAAAAATCTCGTGGCACAACTAATGAAATAACACAGCTTCTGGAATTAATTATTTACGCCAGACAATCCCACAATTCCGGTGTAACGACGAGATTGCAGCCGCAATACTGTGAAATTTTATTCATCTCTTATGATAACGCTGAATTATTAACTTTACTTCCAATTGAATCATGGATTCGACATACAACATATTATTCCTTACCTGTTGCATGTGGACGTGTAATTCTATACAGAATCACGATTCCTGGAAGTTCTATTGATTGAAATCAATAATTAGATTGATGGCAACTACTAGAAATTATCAACAATCTTTTTCAGCAATAAAAATTTAACATTTATTCTTATATAGAGTTGCGAGGAAACTTAACGGAGGGGTCTCCTTGGAATGGAGATGGCTAACCATCTAAGAATTCCGTAAAACAACTAGTGAAATAAGCCAGCTTCTGGAATTATCTGTTTACGCGAGGCAACCACACAAATCCAGTGTGACGACGAGATGTCAGCTGCAATTTCTTTACCCAGGGTCGCGAGGAAACTTGACACTGCGTTGCATCTGTGGTACCTTCCTGGAACGGAGCTTGCGCCGGCGATAGCAGCGGAGAGAGGCCCGCGCTGGACGCTGGCCGCCGCCGCCGCCTCGCTCCCTTTGAGAAAGCGCGACCTCCTGGCCTCTTGCGCAGTCAGCCCTTGCCGCCGTCGGTCCGCCCTTTCGGCCGGGCCATCGCCGCCGCTGTGTTTCGGCACCGCGCCCGCCTGTAATCCGCTTCGCGATTGTCCTTTAGAGCGCGCCTGGCTGGTCGAGTTCTGTAGCCGCGGTCGGACAGTGCGCAAGTCATTGTGCACACGCGGTAAAAAAATATAATACACAAGGGATAATCCGTCGAAAATGATAGAAGAAATTAGACTCGCGTTGGTAAAGAATAAAAATACAATATTTATATTTTTAAAAGAAAATTCAGTAATAATTGATTGTCTTTATTTTTATAGTTTCTTTAATATACATTTTTCCCATCAAATTGCTAAAAAAAACAGACCAATGAAAATATTTTCCTATTCTGCTGAAGTATACGTAAAGTTGGGCATGGGCAAGGAGGAGTTCTTCTAAAAAAAGTATCTACTTGACGTAAATTTAGTCATCTGATTTGTTAATAGTGTGAATATTTTCATTACAACTTTGAATGAACTACTGTACATTTTTATGATCAATTCTGAAACGTTTTCTAGTAACTTTAATCCTTTTCAAAATTCAAAGAGAATTTTCTCCAACTACCCCTCCTCTTGCCCCTAACGTTGTCTTAAACTCATAATTACTTTTAATTACCAAATTGTGAGAAGCAAAAACTATTGTTTTGTAATGCCACATTTTGTTTCAATAGCATCAAATAAATAATTTCGAGCGCCAGGATACATTATTATTATTATTATTATTATTATTATTATTATTATTATTATTATTATTATTATTATATTACTTAAGCAATGATCTAACTGAAAAATTAAATTTTTGGTAACATACCCTTAAAACGTAATAACGAGCGAAAAGGCAGGTTCCTTTTTTGTTTCGTTTGCTTAAACGTATCCACAAATCGCGGAGATGCAGCAAATTATAGATGCTGTAACCCGTCATGCCTCAGGAACCTATTCATTATCATCACAATCATCTACTATATAGAAAAATGAATGATGTAACAATGTAACATTAAAGTAATGATATTGATATCACTGACACACCCGCAACGCTACGTTTCGTTTCTCTCTACCTCATCCATTTTCACTGCCCATCCCCGCCCTGCCTCTTGCTTGTCCACAGCTCGCTTATTCTCGTTCTGTATCACTATTGCTATTGCTATTGCTCTTGCTCTCTCTCTCTCTCTCTCTCTCTCTCTCTTTCTCTCTCTTTCTCTTTCTCTCTCTTTCTCTCTCTCTCTCTCTCTCTCTCTCTCTCTCTCTCTCTCTCTCACGCACATACACACACACACACACACACACCAGAGAGAATAACTGTAGCAGTTATTGCAGAGTCATATTTTTCGATCCATTACAAACATTACTTTACATAATCAGTGTAAATGTTTTTATGATTCGAATTTAAAGAGGTTTTTGTTTATATAATTCAATAAAATGTAATTAATAATATTTTACTTTAAATTCTTAATGTTGATGTACCTGGACACTAGAAAACCAAGTGTTTCATAACACAAGAATTTAAGCAAGAGAAATTAAAGTTTTGTGTGATCACACGTATAAAAACCTAATTGATGAGTCCAGCAAGCTTGTAGCATAAACAAACTGCGTGCGAGTGCTCTGTGGCTTGTAGCTGTGTTCGTGTCCAGTTGTGTTGTTTGGCATCGTTTTTAATATTTAAAAGCGTTTTAGCTAGTTTTTTGTAACAGTTCGTTATGGATAGTTCTGTGTCTAATAGCTATCAAAACCGTACGGGAAAACCGAAAATTACTTTCCACGAGAAAATCGGTGTAATTTGGAACATTTATAATAGGAAGTAGCCAAGTATACAAGTAAATAGATATAATTTGGAACATTTAATAACTTTGTTAGTCATTCGTTAATTTTCGTAAATTTTGTCTTGAAGATTTACTGCAGATGCAAAGCGGAGAGCATTGTGAATTAGAACTGTACTAAGGGACAATTTGCAGTCTATTAATTACAGCAGGTTATGTTTTGCTCATTTCTAAGAACACGATTTTGATATAACATCTTTTTCGTTTGTACGTTAGCGGAAATTTGCAGTTCCATCAAATTTTCTAGCTTTCCACCATACCTAAGAGAAGTAAGTTGTAGAAGAATACTTATTTATTTAAGATATGTATAAGAGCACATAAGTGTAAATGAATATTCTTTTTCAACCTCCTACAAAGAAACGGCGTGTTTTGTTGGAAGTGGATATCAATTGCATTCTTTACCCATCCTTAAACTCGGAGGTTGAAGAATCTGATGTTTTGACTTCAGTTGAGAGTATTGTTAGATCTGTAGTAACATACGGTATTGGTTCGGTCAGACGTGTTTTGGACCCACCAATATGGACTAGCTTCACTTGCTGAACACGGAAGAGGTTGGTAGCGGCACCTCCATATATTTATAGCTTCACGATGAGGCCCAAACAGCCACAGACACTTGGTATCTAACATTACAGGGAAGAAACTTTCTCTCTAAACTGAAGGGCAGTTCAACAATGCCTTACGTTGCTGCTACTGCCATCTACAGATAGAGATGAAGTGGGGTCGAAGTCTCGTTGTGCCTCTGTTGCTAGCTTAAACTGTTTCTTTTGCTTTCGCGATTGAGAAGGCTGACAGATACTGCAACTGAAGGAAGCTATCTGTAAACGGGCAATGATTGTAAGCGTTGAAAGGTGCAAGTCGTAAAACAGAAATAAATACTTACCAGCGAGATCGGCTACCATAGTTCGTAGTCACCGTGCTCAGTGACTAACAGGCAGTGACTAACAGTGACTAATGGCAGACACTAACCAATATTCATCTAAAATGTCTTGAATCATCCTAATGATTCAAAATAATAAAGAGTTGTTCATCAATGTGTATATTTTATATGTTCTGGTGTAATTTCAAATATTTTTGTGCACTATGTGAGCAAGTTGTGTTTTAGTGAACTTATATTTTGGAATAGGCATCGTTTGGTTTAGTACGTGTATATACTTTGGATTAAAAGGGTTAATATGTAAATTATTCGTTTGCTTTTTAAGGTTTTGGAAGGGCATATCGTGATCCTCGAGGACGGGTCGTGACGAGGAGACAGGACGAAAAGGACGAGTAGGACAAAGAGGACGAATCGACACAACGAGGACGAGTCGAGATAACGAGGACGAGTCGAGACAACAAGGACAAGTCGAGACAACGAGAACGAGTCGAGACGAGGACGAGTCGAGACAACGAGAACGAGTCGACACAACGGGGACAAGTCGAGACAACGAGGACGAGTCAAGACAACGAGGACAAGTCGAGACAACGAGAACGAGTCGAGACAACGAGAACGAGTCGACACAACGGGGACAAGTCGAGACAACGAGGACGAGTCAAGACAACGAGGACGAGTCAAGACAACGAGGACAAGTCAAGACAACGAGGACAAGTCGAGACAACGAGGACGAGTCAAGACAATGAGGACGAGTGAAGCCAATGAGGACGACTAGGGCCAATGGGGTATATGACTAGGGACAACGAGGACGAGTCGGGGCAACGAGGACGAATTGGGACGACGAGGACGAGTCGAGACGAAGAGGACGAGTCGGGGCAACGAGGACGAATTGGGACGACGAGGACGAGTCGAGACGAAGAGGACGAGTTGGGATGAAGAGGACCACAGGGAAGAAGACAAATCGGGACAAAGAGGACGAGACGTGACAAAGATGACGAAACGGGACGAAGAAGATGAGTCCGGATAAGAAGAACGAGTTGAAACGGGAGGTTCTAATCGGGAAAGGTGATCTGGTAGGGTCGGGGAGGGGGGTGAGACTAAGAGAATACGTAGGTCAGTGGAGAACGGGTTGGGACGAAGAAAACGAGACTCGATGAGGAGAACGAATCGGTAAAGGGAGGTCTGGTGGGGGCGGGGAGGGTGGGATGGGATTCAGAGGAAGCCGGGAAGGAAGGGTTAGTGGAGAAAATGTGTCGGGGACGGGGATGTGGTGTGTAGAAGGGAAGGACTAGTCAAAACGGGGAGGAGAGATTGGGACTAGGAAGAAATGTTGGGACGGGGAAGACGGATTGGAGAGAGTAGAACGGATTGAAACGAGGAGGATGGATTAGAACGGGAAAGTAGGATCGACACGGGGAGAATGGGTCAGAACACACGACAGTTCAGGACAGTGAGGGTGACTGTGCGGGAGACGCGCAGGACGGGGTAGGAGGGTTAGGGTGGTACAGGACGTGGTAGAGTGGGAGGTTGGGGGTTGCGATGCGGGGTAACGCCCCCTTTGCCTCACTGCCGCTTGGCATCGCTTAGCTCCGCCGTCCACTCGGCGTGGAGACCCTCTGTTTGCACCACCCTTTGTCCCTTTGTTTCAATCGTATCGGGCCCCTTCGACCCCCCGACACCATCCACCCGCTGCCCCGCTACTCCGGGCGTTCTTCGCCTCGTCGTTCAGGTCAGACCCCCCTCCCTTCCTCCCGTTTCCTTTTCGGAGCCTCTGCGGACGCGTTAATTGAAAGCCACGCGGCGACGCTATTTGAATTAAACGCTGAAGTGGGTTGTTGGCTCCTCTCGGATGCCGATACAATTTGTTTCTTTTTGGGCAGGCTTTCCGGGTTTGGAGAGTGACGTTTACTCCTTGGTCAGTCAGTTTACCAGCAATCTTCTTTCAGAGGATTTCTCTTCATGCCATAGTTCATGTTTTTAGCTATCAGTGGCGGTTTGTAATAGAAGTTGTTGGTGGTTGCATTTACGCGTAGCATCATAAAACTGAAAGAACGTTTAACCAACTAATGATTAAACCACTCATATATATATATATATATATATATATATATATATATATATATATATATATATATATGTGTGTGTGTGTGTGTGTGTGTGTGTGTGTGTGTGTGTGTGTGTGTGTGTGTGTGTTGTGTGTGTATGTGCGCGACTGAGTGTGTATGTCTCTCTTATCCCAGTCTATTCATAATATAATTTGCTTTTAGTTGCATGTGAAATAGTTTCTTCAATTTACTTCTTGCCTTTCCTTGTCTTATGAAAAGTCCATGTGCCGCCCCTGGGTAATGAATAAAACGGGGAGTTGTTCAAATGTTGCGTTTGATGAGTGGAGCATAATGAAATGTGTTTCATCTACAACAACTGAAACAAAATCTGCTTCATGAATTTAATTTATTATTTCTTCCTGAGACACCCGTGAGCATTATTTCGATACTTGTATTTTCTACGTTGTTAGATGTTCCTTTAAAATGTGGCTTAATCGAGATTAATTCGTAAAGAATTTCGTAATTTTGTAGTTATTCATCTTGTCTTCTTGGTGCCAATCCAAACGTCCCATGGAATCTGATGCAATTTATTATTAAATTTAAGAACAACCTAATGTAACTTTATACTTCTGTATTGTAATAGTTATTTACGATAGAAGTATCGTAAAGCATTTGATTACAATACGAGTTTGGAAACCAAATAAATATTGTAATCAGATGTTACGACTCGAATATCGTACAACGTTTTATCCGTTTGGTAAAAATTTGTTTGATATAATGTGAAATTTCGTTCCACCCCTTCAATTAGTATATTCACTTTTTTTCTCCCTTTAGTGGCAACACTGTTCTTTACAAAGAGAACAATTGAACACACACTTGGTGTATACTTTTCGACACGACTGACTATAGTTCTGATTTGGAAATACAAATAGAGCAAATACTTCTTAGAAACATTGTCGCCCAACAAATCAAGAAAGAAATATGACCGTTAGGATTTAATTTTTAAAAATTGGTGTGGGGAAAAGATTGGTGTGGCAAGTCAGAGAAGGAGTCTTTCGTTCCACTACACTATGTTAAAGTGTACAATACCACTTAATGACAACATTGATATCAAATGTAAACGTAAGCTTCCGCGGCTCGAGTTCATGACTTCTTGGCTGTCCGGAAGACGCCACGTCGTTGGCTGAGACGCCAACGTTTCGCCTGTCATGACGCAGTTTCCTCAGGACAAGGTCACCACGGTGCTCTGCGACCAGTACCGGACTCTGCGACCAGTACCGGACCTTCGACCAGTACTGCGACCACTGGACAGTGAAGAAAACATTGATATCAGTAAGTTTCCTCAGTTATTAGAGTTTTTAAAGGGGGAAAATGTAGGATACAACACAAAGAAGTCCAAAATATTTTCAAAAGAAGAATAGCAATATACGCCACTACTTTACCGTCCTAGCGTGGTAATGAAGTACATTAACGCACTAGGTCGGTAAAGTACTTCATTACAAAACTGATAATGGCATAATGTTTGACTTTATTTAACCAAAGTGGATAATGATACAAACCGCTTGTTGGTATTCGATTATTTCTGTTTACATTCCTTTTCATGAACCAAGACAAGTATGTTTCTAGAACAATGGTATTAAACTTTGAACTAAACAGATTTATGAACGTTATCCATTGTTGGTATTCCGTGACCGTCTTGGAGCAGCGCGAAACATTATTGAACGCGCACCAGCAGGCCTATGGGTAGGAACAATTGAGAGCGAGTGGGCAAATATTCAAGAAATAAGTAAAATTTTAACGCGCGCGCGCACAGACACACACACACACACACACACACACACACACACACACACACACACACACACTGTATTGTAAACCGTTTTCAAATTTCTACAACAATTTTCATTTTCAGTTGTTAATATTTAAGTCTTCTGCAAATAAGTTTGTTAGGTGCAGCTTGATAGGTGTTAGAATAAATTTTAAAAGTTGCTAATGTGAAAATAGGATGTAAATTACACGTATAGTGAACATGTTTTAGATCTATAGTAATGGTACATGCCAAATAGCATTTTCTATAGACTATGTAATGACTGTTTTTACAACCCTTGCTATCTCGTGGCTAAAGAGCGAAGTCGCTCGTCTTTCACCAAGGAGGTACTGGCTCGATTCCCGGACAATTTCATGTGAAATTTGTTTCAACAAAAGGAGTTCAGCTGCTTCACGAGGACTATTCCCACCTCTGTGAAGTGTCCTAAATCCTACTCCTATCCTAATTCCTTTCCAATTCTGGCCTTTGGGTAGTGACGCAGGAGCGCGCAAGAGAGAGGCGCGTACGCGGAGATGCTACCTGGCGGTCCTCTTGACGACTAACGGACTTACGGACTATGTAATGGAGGATTATTCCCAAAGACAATGGCAATGAAAAAGGTAACGTAGGATTACTCCTAATAAGCGCTCAACGTTTATGGGGGTTATGAGACGCGTTGCGTCATAATGAAGACGCAACAAATTTAAGTAAACAAACCCGATGACAATTTAGATAATTATTTCCATCTTTCCTCTCCTAAGAATCTTCGTATAGTAAATGATATAAGAATGTAAAGAAAAATAAACCGTGACAAACGAATTAGGTGTACACATGCCCGGCAATACAATCGAAGCAGTGAGTGTACGACAGGTTTCTTGGAGCTGTTTCCTGGTTCAGACCTACCATGCATAAACACGTGAAGTATACAAAAAGGAGGTAAAGAAGCTAGTGCATCATGTAAGATCTTCAGTAATATAAGATCAGCTCTAAATATTAAACACAGGGAGAGACGGCGCAGTGCATCAACTGATGTCATTGCAGTCCCTCTGACCGGGAGGTTCTAGGTTCAAGTTCCTACGAGGGCAGGATTTTCGACACTAGCTTGTCAGCAAGGTCGAATTCAGTCGCTGCCTGGAGGAGAACTCCAGCGGCCGGCTGCTCTGATCGGTAGTTTTCCGTGGTTTATCCAATAAACACCAGGCGAATGTCGGAGCAGTACCCTAACAAAACGGCCACGGACCGCGCGCGATCTTTCCTTCCTCTTCCTTGTCCAACCCGTACACAGACTAACCTGAACTACAGTGTCACACATGCTGGTAGACCAGTCGGGAGCTTAGAATATGTCCCGGGTGGGGTGGTATCCCGCTGGTGGGAGATACCTGCTTGCGGAAAACCCCACTAGTCGACGGTAGGTTTCGCCATCTAGAGGCGAAAATCACCACCACCTTTCACTACACTTACACTACACTTACGGGAGTAATTACCTCAGTAGTAGACGCGCACGGGATCACTAATAATCAATCATTTCCTAGTACACAACTATCATGAATAAGATACCAAAATAAGGTAATTTAGATAGTGCATCGTGTAAGATTCCAGTAAGATAAGATCAGCTCTAAACACCAAACCTGCACTAGTCTCCGCCGGGCGAGGTTGCGCGTCACGTTCTATTCCTGCCCCCACGCACCGCCCCCGATGCGACTGTGGAGCGAAAGCGCGCGGCGCGAAGGGCGGGAAGAGGAGGGGAGAGGAGGGGAGGGGATGACATCATGTTTATGGCGCTAATTTCAGAGAAAGCAAACCCCGGGTGCAGCGGTTTTCACTAAATATGCTAATGCACCCCCGGGGGACGCGTGCGGGGGCGAGGAGCGCGGGAAGGCGCTTGATGAGGGGGTGACCTCGCCACGCCGAAGGTCGTGCACCCCCCCCCTCTGCATTTTGGGAGCGGGGGGCGGCGGTAGATCTGCGCGAATATGGTGGGGGGAACGGACAGTTTGCTGCGGCGGTAGAAGTGGGAACGGGGGCACGGATGATGGTGATGGGGGTGATGCTGACGGTGATTTTGGTGATGGTGGTGATGCTGACGGTGATTATGGTGATGGTGGTGATGCTGACGGTGATTATAGTGATGGTGGTGATGCTGACGGTGATTATGGTGATGACAGTGAATATGACGGTGACAATGGCGGCGATGGTGGTTACTGTGGTGGTGGTGATAGCAGTGATGTAGATAATGGTGGTGGTGATAATGGTGATGGTAGTAATAGCTGTGATGTTGTTAGTGGTAGTGGCGGTGATGACGGAATAAGCGGCGATGACAACAGTGAAGTTAAAGGTGGTAACGGCAGTGGTGGTGGTTACTGTGGTGGAGGTGGTGTTGGTGGTGATAGCAGTGAAGTTTGTATTGATGGGGGCGGTAATGATAGAAGTGATGTTGGTAGTGACAGTGCTGGTGGTGGTGGTGGTGTCTGTATTAGCGGTGATGACGGCAGTGAAGATAACGGCGATATTGGCGGTGATGGTGGTTACAATGATGGTAGTAATAGCAGTGACGTTTATTGCAGTGTTGGTGGTAATGATGGTGGTGGTGGTGATTGTGCTGAAGGTTGTAATGGTAGTACGAGTTGGGAGCAAATCCTGTAGAGGGGTATGGGTCAGAAGGTGGGAACGCCAAGGGTGAAAGTGTTATGATGGGAGGGGCGCGGGCAATGAAGGGGAAAGGAATGAAGAGTGACAGTGGCCTTGGATAAGCTGCAGACGGAGGGCGTGGAGGTGACGGAGGAGGCAGGCTAAGAGGAGAAGATGGCAATACAATGAGTCAGGGGTAGAAGCAGGGCGGTGGTGCCAACCTGTTCGTAGATGTAAGCAAGAGCAGAGAAAACGCAGTGGCAGTGACAAAAGGTAGTAGATGCGGGTACAAAGACCGTGGGGGAGGAACAGTCCATAGCAGGGTGGTGGCGGAGCCAGGGAAATGCCGAAGGCGAAGCCAATGGTAGAGCGGGGAGGTGTGGGCGTTGGGAGAAACGGCGCAGGCAGGGAGTAGCGGAAGCAGAGATGAGGGCAAACGTTGAGCAGAGCTACCGACGTCGAGGGACGCGGCAGTGTTGTAGTTGGTGGGGGCTGTAGAAGGGGGAAGAGGGAAGCGCAAGTACAGACACCGTCGACGACTCGGTGGGTGCGTTCTTCGCACGAGGCCGCTAGCCATCGTGTACGGCTGTTGGGGAACATGGGGATTTGAAATTACGCCCGGCGCCATGGCGTGTCGCAGGGTGTAGGAACGCAGTTTACACAGATTGCTCCTCGTCGCTTATTCTTGCCCCCACCTCCCACCTCCCCCACCCGCGTCTCACCGCCGCCGCCGCCGCCACCGCTGCGAGGAGGGCCCGCAGACTGTGCGGTCGGGTGAGAGGTGCCACAAGGCGCGACCTTGGAGGCGTGTTTATGGGGATCTCTGCGTTCGCAAGCAGAAAGGGGGTGTGCTTGTAAGGGTGCGAAAGACCGCTGGGAGAGGGAGATTGTCTTGGATGAAGTCCAGTTATTACAACCACTATTTCACCAGGTGATTTCCTCGCCGAATCACCAATTGACTTTCACCTTTTTTGTACCCATTTTACCGCCAGTTGCTTCTTGACCCTATATACCATCAGGTTGATTCTGCTGGTGCAATTTAAATGCGGAGCGTTTGCAAATGATTTAAAAATGTTATGGGTTTTTGCTCCGTTTTACTATCGAAAATAGGTCAAATTTATCAGTTTACGTTTTCTTTTCGATATTCAACACCAGTTGATTTTGTCATTTCATTTTATTTTATTGTACGTTGATCAAAATAACATTGTTGATCATCGTCATGTAGTCTCTCTACGGTGTAGAACAGTACTCTATCGCATGATTTTTTCTATGAAGAGCCAGTTTTTACTAAATCATATTTTTATTTTCCATTAACGTAATATAATTTAAAAAGTACTGCAATGTAAACTAAAGTTATTCTTTAATTGAAAACTCGAAGAATTAATGTATACATGAAAGGACATAGAAAGTTTATGAATAAATTGAAATTCAATCAATTTGTTATGAATGGAATTGCTGATGTGCGTATGACGTTTTTAGTATTCTGCCAGGAAAGCCGTATTGCGAGTTAATGATTTGCAAGTGTTTTAGGATCTGAACAGTTGAGTTTGTTCAATGTTCATTTCACTTGTGGGAGTCGCCTCATAAATCTGATACTTTTATTATAATTAGTTCCAAACTAATTTTCATTCATATTTTTTTAATTTCAATTCTGTACTGATTTATCATATTTTCTTACCCGTGTCTACATTAATACAAGTAAAACTTATGACTATTCATATAATTTCATATTGCTTCACTCTCAATTGCTTATATTTACATTTCGTGCACTATACATCTTTAATGCATAACCCGACCATTTTTAAGATTTAGTTACAAGAAAGTATCCTTAGTAGTTCTTACGAAGTAAACATTCCTTTCTGCATGAATTTCATACAACCTACGATGAAGATGAGAATAATTATGATTAAAATCTTGAGAGTGGGTTGATAGGGATTGTAAAATGTGAAGAAAATAACATAATAAACGTTTAATTCCAGTTTCCTGAAACTTTTATTAAAACAATATTCGTTTTCTAAAGAAAATAATAGACTGTCTAAAAATTATTTGTAAATTGAATACACAAAACTTCAATGCAAACAATTATTTATAACCATAATGTTAAACGAATAGTGAAAATGAAAATAAAAGTAGGTCTCTCTCAGAGCATTCTGTCATGTGCATTTTTAATTTACTTAATTCGGATAATCATACAAATTATTTGAGATTTTGATGAAACAGGATAAGAAGAGAAATTCTTTGTAATTCCTTCGTTACTAAAATTAGAGAAATAATCAAAATAAACTCATAATACATAAATCCACTGCCGCTAAAGTAACTTCATCATACTGTAATAGTTTCCAGCACACTGCTTTCACGTAGAGCTGATGCTCCACAGGATGCGGAACCTAATTGTAACTTAATAAACGCTATTGAGTTTGGGACGGATTTGGGGTTAATTTGGCCATTCGGGTTAAGCTTACGAATAATCATAACGCGGTCACTCTAATAAACATGTATCACCTAATCGTCACAATCAAGTAGCGAAATGGGTGTCACTGCAGCGGTGACCGCGGGTGAGAGAAATCTGTTCTGCGGACTAGCACAACGGGCGGGGAGGTGCAGCATGGTGGCTGCAAACGCTCTTTCGATGGGTTGGCGCATAATTGAGGGAGAAATTAATGGGTTCGGGTTGCTGTGGCAGGTGATTTACATTCACGTGATACCGTTTTTTGTTTTAAACTACAAATTTGTTGTAAGACTTGAGGACCTGTCTTAGGATATTTCCATAAATTGTTCCATAATTCTAATTTTACCTCATTTTCATTCTTCTTAATAATATGTTTCAGTGTAGTAACAAATATCCGAGTTTTTATATTTCAATTTTCTGAAGTTCCTTGTGAAAGTTTAAAACGAAAAATAGAAGTTAGCAAAACAAATTTCTGTGTTAGTCCAGTCACAAATCGCGGAATCCATGCATATGATTAGTTTTGTCGGTTGAAAATGATGTCAATTTATAAAAGATGTTGGTTATTGATTGTTAGAGATTTTGCAGAGAGAAAATAAATTGTAGGATGCGAAACTATGTCTACGAAAAACTCGATATGAGTAATAGATTACCCTAAGGAATAAATGAAATATACAAAAATAAGACACTAACAAATAGAAAAATATATTTTTTGCTTCGCCATAATCTACAAGTCAATTCATAAATTAAATTCCAAAAACCCGCTCAACTTCAGGGGTTTATTTTTAAAAACTCTGTGGCTCACGAGAGAATATACATTTCAGGAACACTTATTGATTTTGTTTAAATTTCTACGAAGTTTTTCTTGACTCTTCACTAATTACATTAAACAATGATTTTCCGGAATTTCAAATAAGAATAAATCAGAAATTCAAACAATCTCAGGGTGAAGGCACAAATAAAATAATCCAGAGGGTGTAGTCTGTTGTATGATAATATACTTGAAACATACTCTCACATATTTTAAAACACGAATACCTACAAGAGAACAAGTCACCTAGTTTCTGAAGTTTGCAAAAGTGTAAACATGAAAAATAATCATGGAAAATCGAGTTTTATCAATGGTAGCGCTGTTTCTCACAATCTAATTTACATCTACGAAATGGCTGCTGACTGATCCGAAAACGATTAAATGGAAAAGGAATGGGAATGACCAAGTTGATTGAAGTATAAAAGGCGGCGAGAATGGTTGGAAACGACAGCAAATTAATAATTCCACCTGAGTGCTTAGTGTTTTGAACTGCGATCCACTTGGTCATTGTCATTCCTTCCTCAGCTGAAGACTGTCCAACGAGAGAATGAAGTACACTCGCAGAATTTTCTGCACTACTTTTAATGAAAAGTAAATGATAGTAATTTTCATGTATGCAAATTAAATTTAATGTGCAAGTACATTAACTTTAATGTACGAGTACATTAAAGTTAATGTACGAGTACAATTACATTTAATGTAGACAAGTAAGTTAAGTCAACAGTCGTGCATTAAATCTACATTGACTGTAATGTACGCATTAAATTTAATGTACCGATACATTAATCTCCCTTTAATGTACAAGGTACATTAAAATTCATGTAATTCGTACTTTAGATCTACATTAAATTTAACGTAATTTCCGACAGTGTAGATGTAAACAAATCGGAATGGTCCCTCCGATTAAACGCGTGGTCCGGGGCTACTGAGCTGTCACCTTGCCAGGTGTCAACGCTCCCTTGTTATCATTGGATTTTGACTATCTCAAATTCATCCGCACTTTGTACAATACAATTCTATCACAATGTGCAGAATGCACAAGAGAAACGGACGACGGCTTAATAATTCGAGCGAGAGATAGTAGCACTTGTTCGCAAAATAATGTATTCACGCGGCATATTATTTCTAAAGTTCTTATAAAATACTGTCGAAAAGATGACATATTTGTGCTCCTCAAAAAAGCGAGCTGGTCTTGTCTCGCATGTGTCATAGTGATTTTTATTACATGTAAATCTAAAATTGGTACAGCATTGCAGTAATCTATCATTAATTAAACAATAAAATAATATATTCATTACTTACATAAGAATCAATTAGTTCTGAATCTGACAATGGCTCTATTGTCATTCAATTTCAAATTCCTTAATATTCTTGTGTAACAAATTGAACACGTTTAAAGTAAGTTTAAAATAGTTGTTGATTCGCCGTTCTCTGTAGGCAATTCTCACGTATGTTTTACAATTTTAGACATTGACGAGAATGGATATGATTGTTCAGTCTAGAGAAAGTTCAGTTTAGTGAAAAATTCACTACACAGAATACACTCACACATAAAATCACATACCCACAACCGATTGTGACGCTGTAATATGAGTTTCTTTTACGTTCATTCATCTGCACGACTCATTGTTTCACTGCGCTGCAGTAACACGTGTTACGAGGTCCGCCATTACATCAAAACAACTTTCTTCATTTACCTTTCGTTTCAATTAATATATATCTTATAATGTAAATTTACACTCATTTGAGACGCTTACATCTAATTTTCTACTGCATATTATGCGCATTTTTTTTTAATTTTATGGAACTGTTGAATAACGCATGTACTGAAAAACGTCCGAGGAAGAATGTGTATTGCGGACTTTCACCCAATCAGCGACTGCCTACCCATGTGGTAATGTTTACTTCCACTTCGTTCTTTCGTTGGATAAAGAATAGTTAACATTTGTTCCTCAAAAAAGAACTATAGCAACTAATGTTCTTCCACTCATTGGTTCACAGAAAGAAGAAAAAAGGGGATGCCGAAAGACTTTATCGAAGTCTTTCAGCCTCCTCTTTTCTTCTTCCCTTCAAAGTACCTTTTTCAAGGCCAACGAAATCCTCTCATTTGGCACAGTTGCTCCAAACATTACATCGTGAGTTGAGTGTGATTCAATTGCATTAAATTACACATCCGCACGCAACTGTTTATCATTTCCTTCGTTTTGTATTAGATCTTTAAATCCCTTTGTAGGAAACCTACAAAAGTAATCCAATTTTTATAACTCGAATAATTTACTAATTAACATATTTAGTCTACAGCTGTACTCCATAAATAGCAATAGTTTCATACATTTTCATTTTTATTTTTTAGTAACTTCCGGTTTCCGGAAAATATTGAGCACACCAATTGGAGTGTTATATTCTTGTATTCTATCGGTCTTCCCTTAGTTTCCTCCAATGGCACTGATAAGAGTAGTGAAAATAATTTCGCCTCTAATAGAAAGAGAAAGGCCACTGGCGGTTTCGTCCGACGCCATCCAATCCCGAGCCGCATCTGCGCTCGAGTCGTGGGCGGAGAGGCGCAGCTGCGCGGGGCCACGGCGCTTCCGGGCGAGGCGCAACGGACGCACTCGCCGCTTCCGGTGAGTGGAGTGGGCGGTGGAGGGGTAGCGTGCAAGGGGACCTGACCAAGGGTGGCCGAAGGTGCTCCGGGGCTGGCATGGCTGTCTGGAATCGAACGGAGCCCAGCAGTACAGAGGGGGAACTAAGCGGAACGAGAAAACGCGAGGCGGGCATACGCAGGATAAGGGGCTAAACGGTGAGGCGGGAAGCGGAGAGGTGGGAAGTGGAGACGTTGGAAGGGGTGAGGGAGGCGGAAGGACGGCGCGACAGTGTGGGAAGCGTAGAGACGAGAAGTGGGGAAGCGGGAAGAGGGGAAGCGGGAAGAGGGGAAGCGGGAGAGGGGAAGCGGGGAGAGGGGAAGCGGGGAGATGGGAAGCGGGGAGATGGGAAGTGGGGAGATGGGAAGCGGGGAGATGGGAAGCGGGGAGATGGGAAGCGGGGAGAGGGGAAGCGGGGAGAGGGGAAGCGGGGAGAGGGGAAGCGGGGAGAGGGGAAGCGGGGAGAGGGGAAGCGGGGAGAGGGGAAGCGGGGAGAGGGGAAACGGGGAGAGGGGAAGCGGCGAGTCGGAAACCGATAAGGCGGGAAGCGGGAGGCGGGAAGCGGTGAGGCGGAAAGCGGCGATGCGATGAGAGACGGGAATTAGCCAGGCGAGAAGCGGTGAGGTTGGAAGCAGCAATTAAGAAAGCGGAAGGCAGGAAGCGGCTCGGGAGAAGTAGCGAGGAGGGACTTGATGAGGCGTGAGACAGTGAGCCGGAAGGCGACGAAGCTAGAAGCAACACGTCAAGAAACGACGAGGCGGGGAGGCGATTAACTGTGAAGCAGGAGGGCGTGGCGAAGAAACGCGGGACGTAGAGAGGAGGAGAGCGATAGCGACGCGAGGCGGGGAGAAACAGAGAAGAATTGGGGCGATGCGGAAAGAGGCTGGGGGCGGGGCGGGAAGAGACGAGGCGGGTCATGGCGGTGCGAGAGCGGGCCGAGGCGAGGCAGAAGTGCAACACAGGCGGCGCTGGAACGATGGGATCGGAGTCGAAAGGGGGCGGCGGGGCTAAGCCGGGACGCGAGGAATCGCTCGGCGCGAGCTCAGCCATCCGTCAGCCGCGGAATCAAGTTTGGACTAATTTAAACTTGCGCCGGGGCGCCACCTGGCAGGTGGCTGCAAGGCAGAGGGAGGGGCGGGGGCGGGACAGGGCCGTGGAGACGCAGGCGGAGGCGTCACTTATTGAAATGGATGAGGCGGCGTCGCGGAATCGTTGCGCAGCGCCCTGTGACGCTCACTGCGCCTCCGGCCACGCCCCCTTCCCCCGACACAGCTCCGACGCCGTCCCGGAACCGCTCCCACCCGCGGCCCCGATGCGGCCCAAATGCCGCTCCCGACGCCTCCCCCGACGCCGCTCCCGACGCCGCTCCCGACGCCGCTCCCGACGCCGCTCCCGACGCCGCTCCCGACGCCGCTCTCGACGCCGCTCTCCCGCCGCTCCCGACGCGCCGCTCCCGACGCCGCTCCCGACGCCGCTCGCCGCTCCCGACGCCGCTCCCGACGCCGCTCCCGACGCCGCCCCCGACGCCGCTCCCGACGCCGCTCCCGACGCCGCTCCCGACGCGATTCCCGTCACTGGCGTTTACTGCTTGCAAGATGTCATCTCCACATTCTCGCAAACACCGAAATGCGAGTGGTCTTAGCCTTAGGTCTCTTATTAGAAAATTTCAGTGCTTTCTTCCAAATAATTACAAACGGATGCTGGAACAGTACTTTAAGCAACGTATCGCTAAATGAACTATTTCTCCTGAACCCGACAGACTGGCCGTTCTGAGATGATGTAGAATACGCCAGCTTAAATGTCGGATTAAACTGTAGTTCTATAGAAGAAAGATTTTATATTCTTTAGAATAATCCTAATCTACATTTTTTTACAATTATTCAGTTTATATCAAAACGGAGCATCGCTGTATGCTGTCTGAAAATAGCTAGTTGCTTCATTGTAAAGCTTAATACGTATCCTCGAAAAGGTTGAAAAGGTTAACACAATGTAGTATATGTTTTCAAAATAATTTGAATGTGTTGAAACACGAACAGGAGAAGTCATTGAGGTGGAAATACCTCAACTTCCTTGGCTCAATGACTACATATAGTTACAAATAAAATATAAAATGTCAATAAAGTATTCTTTTTCCCATACCTATCACATGAAGGTGACATTTACACATATTTGTGTGTATGCGGGTAGGTATACTACAGGACAACGCATTCTGGCTCTCCAACATCTACAAGACTTAAAGAAATGTGATAGTCGCCAAGATTTCCTCGGAAATTCTTGTAACTGACCTAGAAGGTCATATGGACTACCTTAGAAACGGGCATCCTGCATCGATTGATGTCCTTGGAAGGGTTTGCCCTCGCAGAGTTGTTCGAAGCCAAAGGCAAGTTTGAAGTAGGTGTAAATCAATGAATAGTTAAATGGATTTTCTGATGAGCGGGTTGGGGTCGCCAATGCCCTGACAACGTAGGGGACCTTACATTAAAAAGATATTTTGGATGTAAAATATAACAATGTAATAAATTGTGGATAATTCAAAGAAAGTACTGTTTACGTGCCACAATGTTAGAAAATAGTTTGTAAGCAAAGAAATCTTTAAGCAAATGTAAGAGCATCTAAGCAAGCTAAGTTGAACAGAATAGAGCTCTATTTAAATTTCATGTTGCGTAAATAACTTTAATGCTACTTACTCTCTAACATTAGAAAGAAATCCTACATTTCATATAACACGTAAATATTTTACTAACGACACATCAAACATTTTTACAATACGAAATAAATTGCATTTTTTTCAGCAGCACGATTTTCCGATGCGTCTGCCTTCAAGAGACAGAAAACATAATAGGAGTGAGAGAGGACGCAAATTCAGGAAAGCCCAAGAGAAACACAAAATTGTCGAAAGGCTTGAGAGGAGTAAATGCTAAAAGAATAAATTTCATTGAATTTTCCCAATCTTCGCCACTCTCCGCCTGTGACAATCTTGGTTCACTCGCGTAGCACAGGATTCTGTGTTGTCTAGAGTATCAAATTTCATTGTCTTCTATTAAATCGTTTTCCACTCGGAGCATACAGAGAAACAGTCTCATCACATTTCCGAGGAAACACGCTCGGCGAAATTTTCAGCAAAGAGACTATAAATTAAGTTTCACGACGGCGTAACGGCAAGCCATGGGAACGACGGCAGAGGGGAGAACGGGACGGTGAAAGCGGTGGAGGTGGTAGTGACGGCAGTAGTAGTGACGGCGGTGGTAGTGACAGCGACGAGGACGGTGATGGCGGCGGTGACGGCGAGGGTGACGGCGAGGGTGACGGCGAGGGTGACGGCGAGGGTGACGGCGAGGTTGACGGCGAGGTTGACGGCGAGGTTGACGGCGAGGTTGACGGCGAGGTTGACGGCGAGGTTGACGGCGAGGTTGACGGCGAGGTTGACGGCGAGGTTGACGGCGAGGTTGACGGCGAGGTTGACGGCGAGGGTGACGGCGAGGGTGACGGCGAGGGTGACGGCGAGGGTGACGGCGAGGGTGACGGCGAGGGTGACGGCGAGGGTGACGGTGAGGGTGACGGCGAGGGTGCGGGTGATGGTCAGGGTGACGATGACTGTGTCGATAACGGTGAAGATAAGGATGACGTGGGGAGTTGAAGGCGAAAGTTATAGTATCGGCAGAGGCGGAAGCGGCTCGACGGAAGTGCGGGGTTGGAGAGAGTGGAAGCATAAGAGTGGGGCGGCATGAACAGCAGGATAACATGGATAGTTGGAGGGCCGGGATAAAAGAGACGGAAATGACGAAGACAGAAGTGTTGACGAGAGCGATGGTGGAGATGGTGATGAGGCACGAGACACGATGTAAAAGTTGATGCGAGAAATGATCGTTCTTCCACTACCAAAATAGGCACTATGGAATATGTGTGACATCGACTGACATAAATATTGTTGTGTCATTTTTCAAATGATTGTCAGAAATTTCAACATCTTTACAGGAGACTAAACTGATTGTAATCCGGCACCGACCTAGTGCTAGTGGAGTTTCCTCCTAACCAGGACTCTCCCACCAGCGGGGCACCGTCCCAGCCGGGACAAGCTATAAGCTCCCCATCGGTCTCCCGGAATGTGTGGTAGTGTATGTTAATGTAAGTGAGTGTGTAAGGGGAGAGGATAGGACAAGGAAGGGGAAGGACAGATCGCGCGCGGTCTGTGGCCCGTTTGTTAGGGTACTGCTCCGGAATTCGCTTGGTGTTGATCGGAGAAACTACCGATCAGAGCAGCCGGCCGCTAGAATTCTCCTCCAGGTAGCGACTGAATTTGACCTAGCTGGAAAGCTAGTGTCGAAAATACAGCCGCTGTCGGGACTGGAACCTAGGACTTCCCGGTCAGAGGCACTGCAGTGGCATCAGTTGATGCACTGAGCTACCGCTCCCGGTAGCAATGGTGGAGATAGTGGAGACGGCGACGGGTGACGTCGGGGGGGGGGGCTGCGAGCAAGCGGGAGCAATGGGGGCGGTGCGAGGCAAGGCGCCCCGGTGAATCCTTGGTGGCGGCGGCGGCGGCAAAGGCTCCACGCACGAAGAACATCACTTACCCTTCATTAGGGGCTAAAATTGAGCAAGGCCCCCTGAGGGAAGGCGAGGCGGCGCGCTTGTTTACGTACCCGGGCGCGCCGCTGCGCTGCTCAGGCCTTCCGTGCGCCAAACCGACCAATCACGCATCCTCACGCACACGTGGCGGTCCAGGGGGGTCTTGCTGCTCGTGATGGAGATGGTGGTGTTGCTGGTGGTGGAGGTGATTATATTGTTGGTGTTGGTGGCGACAGTGGTGGTGATTGAACTGGTTGTAGCGGAAAGAGTTCGTGATTGTGCTGGTGGTGGTAGCGGTGGTGGTGGTGGTGGTGGTGGTGGTGGTGGTGGTGGTATGAATATTGTTGGTATTCATACCACCACATGAAGATGGTGTAATTTATGGTAATTTATGTGGTGTGGGAGTAGATATGGTGTGGGTAGTGTTGGTGGAAGTGATGTATGCAGTTGAGATGGTGTGCCTGTGTTTAGTGTTAGTGATAGAGATTCAGGTGGAGGTGTGGATGGTGATGGTGGTGTGGTATTGGTAGTGAGGGTTGTTATGGTAGTGATGGTGATGGTGAAGGTGGTATTGGTGGTGGTAAGAATGGCGTTGGTGGAGGTGGTGTGGATGGTTCTGGTGCTGCTGTTAGTGGTGATGGTGGTGGTGGCGTTGAGAACGGTGATCGGAATTTTGAATGTTTGTGTCTCTGATAATTGTGATAGTGACGGTGTTTCGGCGGCTATATATCAACGGCAGTCGAGACGTCGCTGGCGGTTTGTCGGAGAGTGCGGTGGTAGGACTAGGGGAGAAGGGATAGGCGTCCTCGGTAGAGGCTGTGGTGGCAGCAACGTGGGGGGGGGGGCGATGAAAGCGGGCGGTCGCAGTGGGCGACGGAGGCGGTGTGCCACAAGGGAGCATCGCGTAGCATGAGTCCGTCGTGTAAGTGGCCGTTGCCACTTTGCGGGGGTGAGGCATTGACCGGACCCATAAGCTCCCCTTTCCTCGCCTCAAACGCTGCACAAGTATTACGAAGTTCCCCGCAAAAGCAGCGAATATTCAGACATTTAGTACTTATCTATGTAGTATCATAAATTATTATATATTTGGTACGATTGGAAATATTAAATTGTTCTATAACATCCCTTTCCCTCAAATGTCACACGCTTAACAGGGGATGTCAATTTCCGACAGAATTTGCGCATGTGTTCAGTTTTCATTGATGGTAAAATTAAAAATATAAGAAAGAGATAAAGAGACGAGAGAAATAGGCAAAGAAAAATGAGTGTGTGTATGACAGTGTGAAGAAAGAATAGGAGAAAAGGAAGGTAGATAAATACTAAAACCTCAACTGTTATGTTACTGTCGTGTTGTACTGACAAAAACGTCACCTCCATTATGTTTGAAGTTTACTGACGCGAATGATCGCAGCGTATATTACTGAAGGATTCATAAAACAGATATGATGGAGTTGTATAAATAGAAAATTCACATAAGTTATTTAAAATTCTATTTACAAATATAAAAGATGCCTTTGAATACCAGCATTTTATTCACTTTTTGGTCAATTAATGTTTATTGCGCAGTTTCCTTAGTAGTGTTAATTAATTAGTGTTAGTTTGGTTTAGTTAGTGTAGTTTTGATGAGGTTTCCTGATCAGAGCACGATTTTCCTGAAAATATGAGTGAAGGTTTCTTATCTACCAGAATTATACAAGGTGTATATGATGAAATATTTACGATGACAACTCAAAATAAAAATTGACCTCTCTAAATTGTAGGTGCCGATTATCTGGCACCAATACAAATAGTATTCACTGTAGTAAATTAAGCACACCATTTTAGTTCACAATAAATAATGTTTCACATTAAGTTTACTATCAGTAAAGCATAAGGCACTAAACAACTCCCAACAGTGCAACCAAATTGACTCGTACACACAAAGACCCTTCGTCACTTACAAAGAATTTTGAATTAAGAATAAGTGTTTAAAATAATAATCTAATTGTGACATTACAGTACATATTTGAAACACTACCTTACATATGAATTTCTATTATGAATTTCTGAAGGTGTCTCTGAATAAATGTTACATACTTTGGAGCCTGTATAGGCATCGTTGGATCAATCATTCTCATACACTGATGTTCGGTAGATACACTAAATCTGATTGTCATGTTTTGTTGATTGTTTCACGAGATTTAAAAGCCGACATACGCCAAAGGTTCATGGTCCGAAAATTCGGCGAAGAAAACAGATGTAGGTAAATTCTCATTTGCAAACAGAACAATGAAAAATTGAAACAAATTACCTGCAACAGTGTCGGAGACCTCCCATCAGAATGTAATTTTTTTAAAGTAGATTAAAAATTGTCATTTTTTAGAATATGTTAACATTAAAATTATTTTATATTGTTATTATAGTTATTTTATATCAGTACGACATATTTAGCACGATAGGGTTGGGATATTAATTTTATAAAATTGTATTAGGTAATATGTAAATATTTTCATGTTTGATTGTTTCGTTTATTTGCATTAACTATTTAACAAACGCTACTACCGCTAATATCTCTATGTATTCCTAGTAGCACAATAAATTTTCTATTCTATACTACTAGTGATTTCTGCTGCGTCAACTGCTAAGGTCATTATTCCTGTAAGCATAGATCATGTTTTTATCGCGGGACGTGCCGGTGATCTTTCCCCACTGGCTGGCAACAACCAGCGCCCACCATCAACGGCTTCCCGGTGTTTCAATAACCAGGTATCTCCCACTCGCATGGGAACGCCCTAGCTTGGATAAACTCTAAGCTTCCGACTGGTATCCCGATATGTGTAGTAGTGCAGTGTATGTGAGTAAGTGTGTGAAAGTACGGGATGAGGATAGGCCAAGGAAGAGGAAGGAAAGATCGCGCTCTGTTCGTGGCCCTTTCGTTACGGTGGTGCTCCAGCATTCGCCTGGTGTTGACCGTAGAAACAACGGAGAACTACCGATCAGAGCAGACGACCACTAGAAGTCTTATACAGACTGCGGCTGAACTCGACTTAGTTAACTACTGTCGGGAGTCGAACCCTAGGACATTTTTGTCAAAGGCACTGCAATGACATCAGTCGATGCCCAGATGTACCTCAGACAGTTTTTCTGAGTGTGAACTGCAAAACACCAGTGCATAATGAATTGCTTACCAATCAGGAGCCGATGCCACAAGCGTAAATTCACTATATGACATTCCCACCCGCAAGTTTATTCGCAAAAAGTTATCGTCTTTGATCCGCTCATTCCTTTGAAGTTTGTAATAACTCTTGTGAGACACTTGTAGAAATTAATTTAATCTTCTGCAAGGGCAATTCAAAAAGTAAATGCATTCAATGTTTATAATTGATTACAACAACAGCACAAAGTTTAAAATGAGACCATGTTTATCACATTTACCATTCTTTTTAATGTAATTAATCCGTCACAGCATCAGCTTCCCTCTATCCTCAGAAAAAGGATTTTCGATTAGGATTAATCTACGTATGCACTGCTTTCTCACCTATATTATATATATATATATATATATATATATATATATATATATATATATATATATATCACCTGGAAATCCTCTTAAAGCATCTTGACGTGGACCAAAGTATGGTATTTAGAGAAGACAAACTCAGAAATGAATCCGCACAGCTCTGACATCTCGAAATGCAGATTCTGAAGAGCTTAGACGGTGGAATGTGGATTCGCATTGCATTCGTCTGGCAACAAAAGAAAACATTTCGACAAAACATGTCTGTTTTCTCATACGCACAATCTGACTAATGTCCATGCGATTTAGCACTTCATCAACAGTGACTCGTCGGTTATTCTGAATCAGGGCACAGGCTGTTCAACATCGGTGTCAGTAGGTGAAGCTGGACATCTTTCACTTTCACTATCCTGTATTCTTGTTTGACTTCTTTCGATTGCACTGGTGAACTCATTACCAAGAAAAAGTATTGTACCTACATTACCTGCCTACATACCTGCCAAAAATAGCCGAAGGATTTCAACTTGTGATACGCATTCAGATCACAAAAACCGGATTATGAAAGCCTGTACTTTTTGTGCAATCGGAGAGTTGTGTAGCCATGTTTAGGTTGCAACAACTAAAGCGCACATTTGGTAACAACGCTGGAAATTACCATAAGCTGATGTCTTCTCTGGGAAGGTAATCGTAAAAACTTTTTAGTCAACCTAAACACGATTAGAACGAAATTATACATATTGACTTTCCATCTTAGAAGTGAGATGCGCTTACACTTATTGTTGGTATTGTCGATTTAGAAAACGAAGAAACTATGTAAAGGTTGATGCGAGAAATGATCATCCTCCCACTTCCAAAATAGGCGTTATGAAATCTGAATGTCATCGAATGACAAAACATTGTTGCGTCACTTTTCAGATTATTGACAGTAGTTGGAACATCTTTAGTGAAGACTAAACGGATTGTAACCAACATCTGCTGGCGATTAAAACAATTTATATATTAGTGATTCTAGGCGCGTCAACTGCCAAGGTCATTAGATCTGTAAGTGTAGTGCATGTTTTCTCCTCGAAAGGTGGCGTTGTCCACCCCCGCTGGACGATGAGATCTTGCGCCGAGCGATCGGCTAGCGAACTTTTCCCCAGCCAGGTATCTCCCACCAGCGTAGGTCCGCCCCAGCCGGAACAAGCTCTAAACTCCCGACCAGACTCCTTGTATTGTGGCAGTGTAGTGCATGTTAGTGTGTGTATGTATAAGGGGGTGAGGATAGGATAAGGAAAAGGTAGGAAAGATTGCGCACGATCCGTGGCCCGTTTGTTAAGGTACTGCTCCGGCTTTCGCCTCGTACTGATCGGAAAAAACTACCAATCAGAGCGGCCGGCAGTTGGAATCCCCATACAGACAGAGACTGAACTCGACCTATCTCTCTAGCCAGTGTCGAAAATCTTGTCACCGTCGGAACTCAAACCTAGGAACTCCCAGTGAGATCAGTTGATGCCCTGAGACACCTCTCCCGGCCGATTAAAACGAAACCGCCGAGCCGAGCCACTCCCGGCCACGCCGCACCACTCCACGCCGCACCACGTCAGGCAGCGCTACATCACGCCACACCACATCGCGCCATGCCACATCGCGCAGCGCCACGCCACGCCACGCCATGTAACGCCACGCCATGTAACGCCACGCCATGTAACGCCACGCCATGTAACGCCACGCCATGTAACGCCACGCCATGTAACGCCTCACAATGCTACTCTTCGCCATACCATGCCACGCCACGCCACGTCATGTCACGCCAGGCCAAGCCACACCATATTACACCTCGCTATACTACACTTCGTCATGCCACCCGCGCCATGCTACTCCTCGCCACACCACACCACGCCACACCACACCACGCCACACCACGCCACGCCAACCCGCGCCACGCCACGCCGCGCCACGCCACGCCACGCCACGCCACGCCACGCCACGCCACGCCACGCCACGCCGCGCCCCACAGCACTGCACCGCACCGCGCCGCGCCGGCCTCCCGGGAGGTATTAGGAAGGCATAATTATTTTTGAGCGCTCGTCCCCGGCCGCGCGCTCGCCACGTTTATGGGGCAATACGTTGCGGGGGCGGGCAGGCGGGCGGCGCCCCGCAAGCCCTAAGCTGCCGCAAGTTATTCGCTCCGGAGTCGTTCTTATTTCCCTGGGGAACGCCACCTCCGGCGGCGCCGCAGCCGCGACGCTGGGAGGGAGGGAGGGTGGGCGAAGGCGAGGGCGAGGACGGGAGGACACCTGCAGGAACCACCTGCGACCACCCACCCCCACCCCCATGACAGCTCTCAGGGGGGAGGGAGGCAGATGATGGCTGAGGGCAGGAGAAGAGCGATGCTCCAGGGAAGTCAGGAGAGGATGAAATTTTACAATGGAAAAGGTAATATCGGAAAAGTGAAATGCGAAAGGAAAGGGGGATAAAGAAAGATATGAAAAAAGAACTCAACTGAAATCATCGAGAGAAGAAATGTAAATATTTCAATCTATGTAAAGGACAGCGTATGCTAATTTCTGCAGTTAGAAACATTACACGTTTTTCAAATTTGAAAAATATAAAGTAAATAATAATAATAATAATAATAATAATAATAATAATAATAATAATAATAATAATAATAATAAGTAATCTCAAATCACGAAAATTAGAGTAACGGCTATAGTGGTGGGAGTGGTGCTGGGAGTGGTGGTGGGAGTGGTGGTGGGAGTGGTGGTGGGAGGGGTGGTGGGAGGGGTGGTGGGAGGGGTGGTTGGAGTGGTGGTGGAAGTGGCGGTACGAGTGGCGGTGGGAGTGGGGGTTGGAGTGGGGTTGGAGTGGGGTGGGAGTGGCGGTAGGAGTGGTGGTAGTAGTGGTGGTAGTAGTGGTGGTAGTAGTGGCGGTAGTAGTGGTGGTAGTAGTGGTGGTAGTAGTGGCGGTAATAGTTGTAGTGGTGTTGGTGGTGATGCTAAATAGTTCTGGTTTAAAACGTGGTGATCATGGTGACGACAAAGTGTAGTGACCTGTGTTGAGAAGTGAACTGGAAAAACCAGTCATTTTTCATTTTATCACAGTGACAGTAGCAACAGTCGTGCAAGCGGTCTTTCTAATAATTCCGCAATGGCGTTCAGCACAATCACACTCCTTTAACAGATTTGCTTCCGTGCGGTCAGGATTTTCAGCGGGTCGGGCGGCGAATACGCCATTTGAACGGCCTTTCCCACTCCCCAAGCGGCGCCGACCGTAATGGAAAACAGTTCCCGGAAGCGACGGGACCTCCTGCCGTCCTGCCGGCGTCCGTTCGCCACCGTCATCCCCCCCCCCGCTCCCGCGCCGTCCATGAATAAGGCAATAACGGGCGAAAGCAGTCCGCTCCGCGCGCACAAAGGAAAAACGCTACCTCGGCCCCCAACACCGCAAGCGATGCCGTCCCCACCTCGTCAACCGACGCTCGGGGTTGCATTGCCTTCGTTACTGTCGTCAGGGTAAAGATATTAATCACTTCTAAGAGAGTTTAGGACTCCCAGCGACTTTGAGAGATGTTGATAATATTTTCAGGAGTGAATGAAATCTATTGTCCCTCGAGGAAATACAGAATTATATTGTAAACGATAAATTAAATTTAAAGAATTATTGGACGGAAAAGAATGAAGACTGTGATAACGTCGCATTAACAATTGTGAAAAAAACATAGAATGCAGTACATAGATAAATATCTGCTCTCGTGTATGCCACTGTACACAATTACAGACCAAACTTGTTAAAGAAACAATTATGTTTTCTACAGTATCCTTTTCTACCTAAAAGGAGTGCGTCTGTCTTTGTAGAATAGAAATCTTATTCAATTTAAGTATTATAATAAGGTTGAGAGCATCATTGTCTCATAACTATGCTATCCCATACTTGTACATTTTGGCACATCATTGTATCATTTCGTGGTAACAGTGGATACCGGAAGATGGATTTATAACATTGTTAATATATTTAATTTTTTACAGTATAATTGAAAGCAAATTGACAAATTGGGTGTTAAATCTCTCGACTTTACCTTGTAAGAGTCCATCGTATTTATTTATAAGAATATTGACTATATGTCAATAACATTTCCAGGCCAGAGAAAGTTTGTTTTAACCTTCTATCATTAACATACGTACAGTTCTATCGTCACGTGAGTGGAAGACATTATGAAATTATTCTTGGAGAAGCACGAGCCTTATTTCTTTGTGCATTCCGGCAGAAACACTACTAAACTGTATTACCTGAATTGTAACTAGGGATAGAATGTCAGCGATAATGAGGAAAAATCACATTCCCATATTCATTTTAACGAATATTAGAATCCAATTTAAATCCCTTAATATTAAGTTTAATTTTTTTCATTTTAAAATTTCCTTTATAATCAGTAATTGGTTCTCAAACTGTGGTTCGTCGCTCTCTAGGGGGCCGCGATTTAAATTTAAGGAGGTTCAGCGGGAACCAACAGATATATTTTTGGACATTTGGCTATTGTTGCCACTGGTTTCCATGCCCCATGAAAGAATCGAATTTAGTTTCTCTGATATCTGTTAGACACAGCGTTCTCGGAATACAACAGCGTGTGTATCGGAGATTAGTTGCCCTGTGTTCCCAGAAATCGTACTACGTAAGCACAGCCAGGCATCTTCTTTCCTTTTGCCACGAAAGCGGGGTGTTTGGTCAGGATTGTCCTTACCTGTCGGTCGTATTTTCGCGACCAGGGATATTTAATCCCTCAACTTCCAAGATCTCGATTTCCGAAGTTTGCGATTGCCTGGACGTGCGCGCAACACAGACTTACAGCACAAAGGTGCAAAAGTGATTTCTGTCCCTTGTAACCCAACTCAAAGTGCAAAACTGAATTGCGCGCCGCGAACATTACTGAATCGTACCGCCGTCTATTGTTCCAGAATCACCCATTGTAAAAAAGACCCGGTTGTATAGTTTTTAAATGTTGAAGGAAACAGCTTCTCCGGAAAATCTTTCTTAGCAGCATATTTCTAAACCGTAAGAAATAATATGCAAAAAAGTCTCTCCTTCTTCAGTTATTTACGTTTTACGAAAGAATCTCCGGGACGCAAGAAATTGTTAAAGATTTGCCGCTTCCTGGGTATTTTTCGATCACAATGCTTATTAAATACAAAATTATTGATTAGAAAATAAATTAATTCTTTTTTAATAGGTTAAATGGAAAAAATTCCCACTAACCGCGTTTTATTCCGCCCCTCCTTACATTGTCACTCCCTATTCCATCCCGTACCGCTTCTTCCACGATCACCCGCTAACTGCTCACCCTCCCTCAATGAAGGTGGTGTTTCACGTCCACTTCTGTATCATGAACCAGCACCACCTTGGCCGCAGCCGCTATTGCTCGCCTGCTACCTCTTTTGCTCTTTCAATTCCCTGCCCGCTTTTACAAATTATTAACTCCCTCTCCTCCAGTATCTCTTCCCATTCTAATCCTCTAACTCTATGCAAAGAAGGAAGTCTATCACAAATGAACTAGCACACCAACAGCATATCATAGTTACAACAACAACATCATCATCATCATCATCATGAACCCACGCCCGAATGTCTGTACAACAGTACTATTGTCACAACAAGATCACTCAAGATCACTGCTTGATCGTTCTTAGGTTAGACACTATGAAATAGCTAGCTGCAGCGTCTACATCCCCACTGACTACCACAACAATACTATTGTCACCACAAGAACAGTATCCTACTTGATCATTCTTAGGTTAGACACTATGATATAGCTCGCTGCAGCCTCTACATCCCCACTGACTACCACAACAATCCCTCATTCTCACAACTGGAACCCCCATTCAATCAGCGGTCTCGGTCGTAGACGCTGTTGCACTGCCGCCACCTTCTCTTTCGCCTTTTCTTTTCTCGGCGCACTATTGCATGTTCTTAACATCCTCTCCTCTCGTGTACCTTCCCCTCCTCACCCTCTCTACGCAAAGAAGGCAAAGGGGGCGGGGCAAAGGGGGCCAACGCGAGAGGAAGCGAAAGATACATACATTACCGTTGAATTTCATGAATAAAAAACAGGATAATTATACGGCGATTTGGACGCCATTTATCACGGCGAGTTTACAGCAGCGGCGGCCGGCAGGCGGCGTTAGTGTCGCTCCATTTCGCACCCCGATCATCGCCCCCGCGTTCCTGAATACGCATTCAAGATGGCGGCGGTGTCACGTGACCTCGTATTCATAGAGGAGAGAGATTCGTTTCGCCCAGACCCCGCCGCCGTAGCGGGCCCTCGTTGAACAGTCGCGTTTTAGCTGAACGCGTTGTGTGTGTAGTAGGCATGCAGTACTTGAGCGGCCGTATCTCTGCAGGCTACGCACGGGATGCATAATAAATTAACATGAGAGGTGTTTCAGGGTAAAAATACGCGCGTAGGAAACATGATGCAGCATGAGCTGTGTTGCCGGAATTCAAAGGCGGCTTTGTGATAGTAACGCTGCTGCAAAGAGACTGAATTGGAACGAAAAATCAGCACTGTCAATTCATGAAGCCCAGTTACTGAGTATCTAAACGGTACCTTCTTTTCTTGATACGAATATTTGTGAAATAAATGAAATAATTTATCAATGCAATACCATGCATAAGACATTGAAGAATTATAATTTTGCCTACTGGTTCTTCATAGAACACGCTTTTATGAGCGATAACCAAAATTCAACATTAAGAATATTGAAAAAGTTAATAAATTATGACTTTATTTGTCTATTTATAAATAAATATAACTGTATTGCTTTATTTTACCTTGCATATTTGTTTCTTAATATGTTACCTGTAAAATGTAAATCCACAAAAAATAAAATAATTAAAAATCGTTTCAACTAATTAATCAAATGATACCTCAACAATGCGCGAACTACACCATCAAATATAACAAATTAAGGCTTTAATAAAAAGCCCTTACAATAAAAATTTTATAAAAAAATTGAGATAGTACCCAATTTACCAGTTCTTCTTGTACTTGAACAGGCAACATCTTCATGATCCTCGTTATATACAAAATACACTTTCACATCCAGAAGATGCGAAGATTTTTTAAATTATTATTAACACTTGCATTACCAAGTTTGAGATATTTTCTTCTCTTTTGCAATAAGTGTGTGTAAATGAGGAACTTAATCCCTGCACCAAGAACATTTGTACAATCCTCCAAGATTTGGCCAAGGAATAGCAAGGACAACAGAAGGTGTAATGAAACAGAACCGAGATAGACCTACGCGATTTTTGTGAAAGAAACTTCCATTGCACATGTTTGTAGAGAAACGCCGCTACCGCAACGAAAGATGCTGGTAGCTCTTCTAAGCGCCGATACAGAGGGAGAGACAAAACCCAAAAGCTATCCTAGCTACAAGACAATAGGAAAATGTATTATAGGAGAAAATCTAAATTCTGGAGCAGCACTTGTCTAAAGTATAAATTATTTCCTTAAAAATTGACACGATACAAATTAGACACTGATTTAGATAGACACTAACAAGGTAGTAATTAGAATTAAAAGTGCATTATATTTCAAGTAGTAAGTATCAAGTAGCCAGCACGTATTATCAGCGCACATCTTCTTGAGCCTTCACTTTGCTACATGCGATAGAAATGGGGAGTTTGATTATTTTGTTGACAGGAATAAAATTTTGTGGCTCATTTTTTCATGCAAAATATATTCTATTACACAAGAGGGAACATTTACGGTTATCAGTTTTTGTCAACAAAGTTCATTGCTATCATTTATTCCGAATTCAACTTATATTAGTAAATGAGTGGGGGTAGGTAATTCGGGGCTCAAGAAATCGTGCGTAATACCTGTCACACGTCACAGCCGCCTGTACTCGCCGCTCGATCACACACACGAGCGTTTGGGCAGCAGTGCGCGGCAGTCCGCACAAAAGGCATGCGTGGTTCGTTTGTTAATGCAAATAGAAAGAATAAACATTTGAATTGTTTCACGTCGCAACGCGGTTTTCAATGATCGCGTTTCATTTTTTCGCGACAAAAGTTGAATGAGACACTCAAAGCAGCAAACAGTACTGACCACCAAATATATTATGACGTGTATATTGTTTGACTAGTGTTTTTGACGTACGTGTGTTTGATTTGTGATTGCTGGAAAAAAATCGTCGCGAGCACTTTTCGACGTTTGTGAAATATTTAGTGATGAGACAGCTGTAGAGTGTAAAATGAGGTACAGTGACAGTCGAAAGCGCCAAAAGAGAGCAGGGAACTAGATCCACGTCAGTTTAACATTTTTGTGTTGTTTAGGTGCATTTTGAAAATGAAAAGTTTCGTCATATCAATGTTTCACATCAGAAAGTCGCGTAAGTTGCGTTGGAGACATGTTTTTCCAGAATATTTTTCTGATTATTAAAAAAGGATTTGGGGGAAAATAGTTCAAATTGATAAGTTTGGTTGCGAGAAATCAAAGGCGCTGAAAAATCACCACAGCAGGTTCTTTACCCCTAAAAAAAAAGGTTTAGATGTTTAACACATCCAGAAACATGCTTAATTCCCATAATTATCTTATAACGTGATCAAGGGATCAAAAAATATGGTCATTTGCCCACCAGCGGATTAAAACGCGTCGAATAATACCTCACTTGCCCTGTGGACCGGTCTAAGTGGGGGTTGCGGACGAAACGAGAAACACTTAGGTTACCAATTTATTTCTTTTAGAATCTAACGCATTTTTTAGAAATATTTATCACTCATTAAAGATAACACTACTTTTTCATATTTTCTATTAAGAGTAAGAGATTAACTACAAATGAACGCAACATTTGACTAAACTCCGATTGTTCACATTGCTTCTACAAACTTCTATGTGGAGGATTCAGTAATTCAAAACTAATAGTTAATAATAAAATCTATATGCATGATTGGAGATTTTCCCTTGTGATTTGTACCCTCGTACAAACAAAAGATTAACATTGACGACATCAATATTCTTTTCCACGCTATAGTTTACATATTCGAACATGGGAAAGAATCCTGTAAGTACTTTACTACAAATAAATTCTAGTTAGTGTAATTATCGAACGTGTTGATGATTTTCAATTCACTTGGTATTGGAATTTTTATTTTACATCACGGAATTCTGTCTTGCTTGTGCATGCGTAGTCAAACCCCATGCCTATGATATCCCGTGATGTAACGTGAAGAGAGATTTTTTCTAGCTTCAATGTTACCTGTCACATTTATTGAGAACAAACGTAAAATTCTATTTTAAAACACAGCATCAACAAAACGAAAACTAAACGAGATGCACACGAGTTTCCATGAAGTTAGCAATAATAACCCACCAAAAGAGGACTTGCGACATATTAAAGATTCAGTAGACTCAAAACGTTTGCCTTTCCAAATGCACTGTTGGAGACACAAAATAAATCTGTCAGTCATGGCAGCGGACAGAACGTTATCTAGCGAAAAGAGAATAAATATACGAACCCACTCTTACGCTATAAACCTTCCGCTTAAAACTACTCACGACACCGCAGAAGAGGAGCAAACATTCGCGGAAAACCTGAGGGTAACTTCAAACGAGTGATTAAACTGTTCTCTGCAGAAAAATTGAATTCTGGAGACACACTGCTGTCGCTCCCATCTCCATCCACACCCCGTCACTCGTGCTCTGCCCGCTCGAGAGCACCTCCGTCCCCGCCTCCGTTCCCTGCCTCCGTCCCCGCCTCCGTCCCCGCCTCCGTCCCCGCCTCCGTCCCCGCCTCCGTCCCCGCCTCCGTCCCGGCCTCCGTCCCCGCCTCCGTCCCCGCCTCCGTCCCGGCCTCCGTCCCCGCCTCCGTCCCCGCCTCCGTCCCGGCCTCCGTCCCGGCCTCCGTCCCCGCCTCCGTCCCCGCCTCCGTCCCGGCCTCCGTCCCCGCCTCCGTCCCCGCCTCCGTCCCCGCCTCCGTCCCCGCCTCCGTCCCCGCCTCCGTCCCCGCCTCCGTCCCCGCCTCCGTCCCCGCCTCCGTCCCCGCCTCCGTCCCCGCCTCCGTCCCCGCCTCCGTCCCCGCCTCCGTCCCCGCCTCGCGTTAATACTCTTGCATTGCCATCGCCCACTCTCTCGGACATGTTCATGCTCATGCTCTCGCCCAATTCCCTATCCCCTATCGCCCTATTACTCGCCCCTAATGCGAATGGTCTTGCCCACCTTGTTGCCCATGCTGTTACCTATCTTGTTGTTCAAGGAGTTGCACATATTTTTATATCGCTTTAGCACCCCCTCGCCCATACCTTACCTTTCCCGTTCACTAAGCTCTCCCTACGCCCTACACCATAGCCTGCCTTTTGCTCAGCTCCGTCTTATTGGATAATCTCAGCCTTGTCTTCTCCCACACCCACGCACTTTTTCTCTCTCATATTCATCCTCTCTCCCTCTACTTCCATTACTCCCACTCACACTCTTGCTCTCGCTGAATCTCATCCATGTCACCGTCATCGTCTCCTTCTCCACCGCTACCCCCACCATGTTTCACTTTACCCAGCTGCCACTGCATCCTTTATCGACTCATCTGCCCCCACCCCATCACCGCACAATGTCTGGCTCCGTCCTCTCCCTCCAACCAGCGCCTCCATCGCCACCGCCACCGTCCACGCCATCTTCACCGTCCGCGCCATCTCCACCTCCCCGCCCCGTCATCTCCACCGCCCCGCCATCTCCACCGCCCCGCCCCGTCATCTCCACCACCCCGCCCCGTCATCTCCACCGCCCCCGCCCCGTCATCTCCACCACCGCCACCGCCACCGCCATCTCCACCGCCTCCGCCCCGTCATCTCCACCGCCACCGCCCCGTCATCTCCACCACCACCACCGCCACCGCCACCGCCACCGCCATCTCCACCGCCATCTCCACCGCCATCTCCACCGCCATCTCCACCGCCATCTCCACCGCCATCTCCACCGCCGCCGCCCGTTTCCGACGGCGGGAGCTGCCCACAGAGGAGCTCGCCGCCCGCGACAATTATTCCCGCTGTCCCAGGCCTTATCGCAGGCTGGGGAACATTTAACCGGGTCTGAGCGGGCCGTCCCGCCGCTGTGGTCGGCCGGGGCGGGGGCGAGGGACGGACGCGGGGCGGTCGGCGTGGGCGAGGACAAGGACGGAAGGGGTTCGGGAGGAGGCGGGGCGGTCTGGCGGGAGGGGCAGGCGGGAAATTGCTTCCTTTGTCCCGGACAAGATTCGGCCCGGAGATTGAAAAACAATGGAACGAGCGCAGTGCGCACGCGCCTGCAGCGGTAGTGGTGGTGGGGGCGAGGCCGAGGCGGTGGCAGGAGCGGTGGCGGAGGTGGGGATGAGGAATAAGAAATAGGCGGAAAATATGGAGAAAAGAGGCTAGTGGAGGTGCAGGAGAGGGTAGGAAACGTAGGAGAAGGATGAAAAGTCGAAGGTGGTCATAGAAATGGGGGCGAATATGGAAGTGAAGACGATAGTGAAGGTAAGTGAAGGGTAGTGATGAAGGTGAAAGTGAAAATGAGTGTGTAGGTAGAGGTAGAGGAAGAACTGAAGGTGTGCAAAAGCGTGGTCCGGAAGGGAGAAATGGAAGCGGAGGTGAGCAGAAGCAGGTGGAAGTTCTACTAAAAGTAGGATTGAATTTTGAGGCAGAGATGAATGTGGAGGAAGAGCCTGATGTGCAGTTATACTCGTATTTGGTGGTGTAGTGAATATTCGAGGTAACATTGGAGGTGGAGATGGTATAAGAGATGAAGGTGGCGGTAGAGCTGGAAGTGTAAGTAGTGTTGGAGATGGATATCGAGGAGTCAATATCAAGGTATAGATATTGTAGATGTGGAGATAGTCGTAGAGGTAGAGCTGGAAGTGGAGGCAGAGCTTGAGGTGCAAGAGTTGGAGGAGCATTTGTAGGAACGTGTTAGAGAGTTGTTTTTCTGTTATTATTGAGATGACGATGGCAGCGATGGAGATGGAAATAGAAGGTGAAGATGAAGTTGGAGGAGCAAGTTGAGGATTTGAAGGTGGAGAGAGAGGGGGGAGGGGGGGAGGAAAGGTGAGATGAACTTAATTGGGCCTATAGAGATAAGGGGAGAAGACGTGGAATTAGACTCGATTTTCACGCTTCCTTTTGCACAACGATTTCGGATTTATAACAATCTCACGCATATGGTTTTAATGCCTTAGAAGTAACTCCACACATGCGTGCATCCACTATAACTTAGAAAGTTTCTATGTAGAAATAGGAGAATCCTTTAGCAGCGTTTGCTTAAAAAAGAGTGGCCACTTTTAGTCCATAATTTGCAGAAGTTCCTTATGAGCTTGCAATGAGTACTTTCTTAAGTTAGTGAAATCTTAACAAGCTGTAATTTTAAACAACCGCGAAGTTAGAAACTCAATATTTTTTCACTGAAGGACCATCTGTTCTTATTTATTTAAGGCCCTTCAAAATCATTATTGTGTAGGATACTTTGATGATGCAAATTATATATTATTGCGTATCGAGCTCAAAATAGCTTGAGAAATTGTCTTTTTTTTGTTGTAGAAGTAATTGCACCGTAGGACCACAGCCTAAAGTCGTTAAGGGAATAAAAAACAGCAAAGTTCCTTACAGAAATGAGTTGTTACTCATTGCGCACTCCGTTTAGAAAAGGGCTGTTGGAAAATTAGAATCAGTCATTTAAACACACATTTTAGTTGTTCAATATCAAATTTGGTCATTAGGATCTGTTTACACAGAAATTAAATCTCAATGAAATATAGATACCCGAGTATTATGCCATATCAAACGTTCTGCTTGACCATGTTAAGTAACCTAATGACTTTAATTATGCTCTAGCGTCCAACAATAGCAGTAGCTCTTCTAGTAACGTAGTTCACGCTTCATGCCAAGTGTTTTAGAAGAAATGAAGGGGGCTGTAAAGTTATCTTTTGCTGTAAATCGTGCACAAACACGCAGCAAGCACGTGAGTACTATAGACTGTTTAGTGTGACAATGATGCAGTTCTCGAGGTACGCAGAAGATAGTCATGGCGTTTAAGAAATTGAGAGTCGTTATTGACTGCTTATGGATCTGGAAGGTTCTAGGGTCAGGTATCGATTGTAACAGAATTGTTTCCTCTTCTTCCGCCGTTCAAAGGATAGATTCTTAGAAAACTGTTCCAGAGTCCATTTCCTCCTTAACCCTCTTGCATTGCTCCTTTCTCTGGATCTATAATACACTGCGAGAGTTGGTAGTCTGTTGTTTGGCATCCTTCTTAGATGTTCACACCATCTCATTTCTTTACATTTTCTAAGAGCAATAGTTCGATTCCCTTCTTATCTAATATTTTTTTGTTTATATAAACGTAATTGTACGGGCAAAAGCATTTCTCATGAATTTCATTTCTGTTATCTGGATACTGCAGTTATATTTTTTTATACCACTCTTCTTTCGTCTCCTGCAAAGTAAGTACTGTTTCCAGCCACTGATTTAAAAAATGACTCGTTTCACAAATTATTTTGTCCTGACGATGCGATTGACCGGATACAAATTTCGAAGGGTGGCTCGTGATAGGTCGTATATGGGGTTTTCTCTAAACAATTCCTGGCGCCCAAGGGTGCAGTTCCTTTATAAACAACCTACGGACTGCAAGAAATTATTATTTTCTCATTCTTTCCACACTCCAGACGACCTGTGCTATGCACAAATGGCCCCTTCCCCAATACATGCAAATATTTGGACAATTCTGTGAGATCGTGGGTATCAGGCAAGAGCCTCACCAGCTCTGTAGCTGCCGAGTAGAGAAAGAGGAAGGAAGTATACATGATAGAAATATCAATTTCGTATTTTTTTCAAAAGTATTTTTCGTATCTTTTGAAACTTAATGAGATTATGAACTTAGAGTTTTCATAGTCTTTCTCGATAATAATCTAAAATGACAAATTGCGTCATTATGAAGTTAGTAACTTCGCTGTCCCTATGCCTACTACACAACGATTGAAGGGAATGAAAACCAGTTTTTACACCTTTATGATTTCTTAAGAATTTCTTTCTAACATTTTAACTTATCTGGAGATAAGTTCATAAAATATCTATCAGTAATGTGAATAATGATAATGATTAAACTTATTATTACACCTGTATAAACATTTCTTTTATATTCACATGTTTTAGATTTCTTGAATTCCATATATAGTCATTAGTGAACGTTATCAATTGTAATGTCTTTAATACTATCATATTTGATAAAGAAGCATTGGAAAAATGTGTTTTCTACTTTATAAATATCTAGAAATTTACATTATATATATATATTCATTAGATTCTGGAATTAAATTCTCGCATTCACTTTACTTTTTTTTTTTTTCGTTGTAAGAAAGTTTCTTGGATGTAATCTCGAAAACTTGCTTTACAAGATCAAAATACGGCAAATGACGAGCAAACATTCAAAACGTGACATGTTCACCTCACACTTTTCCAATAAGAATTAAAAATGTAGTAAAACGTTTCCACTTTTCTACAGCATCTTTAACTCAACGAAAAGTGTCCTACCTGATGTTTTGTAGGACATCTCACTTCTTTTCCTGGAAATAAATTTCTATGTTAAAACAATAGAGGAACTCAATTTTTGCCAAATGAACATGTCACCTTTTGAATGTTTGCTTCTCAAATGTACTTTAAAAGCTTTGTTTTTGATGATGACTATAATATTTTTACAAAAATTATGTGTCCGAAATACAGAGATTTTAGAGGGAAGAGTATTGCAATAAGAAATTGCCAACACATCAGCGATACATCATGACATGAAAAACAAAACACATTATATTTACTATTCTTAAATATACGACTGTACGTCAATAAGTATCAGGGCTTCCGTCCTAATAGTAAGTTGACGATACAGCTTTGCCCGCTTATCAACCTGAATATGACATCGTTCATCCTGCACAGAAAAGAATAGACGTTCGTTACCCTTTTTTTTAATCAGATTATGAATCTAAAGCTCAAATTCTCAAAAGATATTTAGCACAATTTTGGTGCAATGTTTTTCCTATACAAAGATGTGAATTAAGCCGTTTAAAACAAGTGCACCGTATGAGAAAAGAGCAAGATGTTCAGCCTCATCAACTACGGATACCAATTTTGACCACGTACAGGTTCAGATTTTGAATAACTGATGAGTAACTATTGAAGAAGTGTCAAACCAAATGCACGTTAGATAAGTTTTGGATATGAATGAGAACGCCGAGATGGATTGTTAAGTTACATTTTCTATCAGAAGAAAACGTGCATCCAAATATCATCCACGTTCAAGCTCTTCACAATCTGTATTTAGAGATGTCAGAGCATCCCAGATACAGTTCAGAAATTGTCACGTCCAATTGTCATGTGTTCGGTCCACGTAAATATGATTTAAGTGGTCGATAATTTCCCTCCGTTTAACAGGTGAAGAAGCAATATTTGTGTGAGAAGGGCTGGCGCGACAGAGCTATGGCTTGTTGTACCAAGGAAAACCTTTTTCTGAAAGAATCGGAAAACGTGTGATATGAACCAAACTCATTGAAAAGCACGAGGCGTAAATTGAAAATGGATTCACTGTATAGTTTGTACTTTTTTATGTTTTCTACTACTATAACTTATAAACATTGATTTCCAGGCTTACCCTCGTATGTTCATAATCAATGTACAAAATTGGCTATTACAATTAGCAGAGCACGAGACAATGTTTTATGAAATAACCCCCCAGTCGTTTATGAGTTATATGATTTCGTATTACAGCAACCCAAGAATTGTGGGAATTCTGATTTGGTGTTGTTGACGTTCTTATCAGAAGAAATAAAAGAGGTCATCTTCGTCAACAAAATTTTATTTCTTCTGAACCCAAGAATTGTAATGTCACATGTTTATTTGCTGGGACACCGAGAAAGAGGAGAAGGGAAAACGGGAGGAGCAGCATCAGAAGGAGTAGAATAAGAATGATAAAAAGGAGAGGAGAAGAAGAAAACTAGAAAATAAGAAAGATGTAGAGAATAAATAAGAGAAGAGAAAGAGAATAAAAGAGGGAAAAAGAGGAAGAAACAAAAGAAGAAAAATAAAACGATAAAAGGAAGATCAAAGGAAACCAAAGTTTGGAAAGATTAACCCTCCGTCGGGCGTGCTGTATCTGTGAGATACATACGCTTTATTTTGTTCCATTTCTCAGAAGTGAAGGGCTTCACAGATTTCTGCGTACTAATAACTGTCTATATTTAGCCTGGTAATGCGCCGCCATGTTAAACTTGTTGCTCCCTCGTCTCCATTTGCCTCAGTCGACACTATGTATCTGCGAGGTACTGTGCGTCCGATCGTGTCAAGTTTTCGCTTACTCAATCGGTGTTCAGAGTGATGCGTCTAAATCCGGATAAAGAAGAAGATGCAGAGGAAATTCGTTTCCTGTTGTGTCATAGTGTTAGTGACGAAGATGAAGACGTTATCAGCGATGAAGTATTCATGGTTAGAATGCTCAAAATAGAACATGCGCCAACAATCTGATAACGTTGTGCTAAGGAAGTGAAGTAGTTATAATGTTGGTGTTAAAATATAATATTAAATGTTTTTAATGTGAAAAATGTTTTTTAAAATTTAACATTTCAAATAAAGTATCAAATCAAATAGTAACACTTTAAATATTAGTAAATAAGTCTTTGAGAGTCGATGTGTAGGTGTCTATCTCACTGACACAGCGCGCTCGATCTTGTTTGTTTTACAGGCGCACCCGATGGAGGGTTAAAAAAGAAGGAGAAGGGAAATATAAGATAGTGTAACGAAGAAAAGAAGAAGAAGAAGAAAAGAGAAAGAGAGTAGAATAATAAGAAATGAAAAGTAGGAGAGGAAGTGAATAGTACTAGGAGATGAAATGAACGAGAGAAGTGAGGAAGTGAATAGGAGTAGGAGATAAAATAAAGTAGAGGAGGAGAGGAAATAAGGAGTAATAGTAGAGAAATTGAAGAGGAGTAGGGTAGGAAATGAAGAAAAGAAAGAACTGATAAAGAAGGAATAACCATTTTTGACTGAGCTGAATACTGAGAGCTTTGTTTTTTTTTTTAACGCCAAAAAGCTTGTGTGAAATTTAAATCACGTGACATTTCAGTCACTGTAGATTTTAAGAATGTTTACGCATCTTTTCACCTTCAAAAAGTTGTTACAAGTACAAAACGTGAGAAAAAACACGCAATGAAAACAAAATTATAAAATTCGTTTTACTCAACGGTTACTGTAAAGTTTCATTACAAATTGCAATTCGGCATCCGACAAACGGAGCGATCAGAACAAATTAAAAACCTTCAGCTCTTGGCACCCACCGAGCGAAACAAGCACTCGAAACCTGATTACGGCGCAAAACAAGATGAAGGCAACGAAGTTTCGAAAGAGGCGAGCGTTAAGCAGCAACCTACAAGAAAATCCTAATTCCCTCAAGTGGCATCAGCCAAGTTGCCGTCACCCACCAGTACAAGAGCGTTAAGTGTGAGAGGGCCTGGCGTGGGTGGGGGAGGGGAGGGGAGGAAGAGTGTTTACTCCTAGATGGAGCCGTCAGCGGCGCCTCTCGCTCCGCGAGTGTGGCGCGCTCTTATCGACTTGCGGCCCTCGTCCTCCGAGAAGGCATTTTATTTCCGGGTCCCGAGATCCCTTCTCGGTGACGGCGAGGCGAGACGAGGCGACCTGGCGGCGACGGCGGCGGCGGCCGTCACAGGAGGAGGAAAAGGCGTGGGTAGTGGAGATGGTGAAAAAGTGATGGCGACAGAGGTGGTGGGCACGGAGAGAAGAAGCAGGCGACCTAGTATGGATGTTGAAGTTTGTGAAGACAGAAGCGGTGGTGAAGTGACGATGACTATGTGGAGACGGCAGAGAAGGCCGTTTATGATGGAGATGGTACGATAGGGGTAACGGTGAAAATTGTTTGCGAAGGGTTGCCAAGGAGTATGCTAGGACTGGACATGACTTTACTGGAGATGGCACAAATAGAGATAAAGACATCAGGACAGAGACAGAGAGCGTTGGTGGGGGACACGATAGTGACGATGGTGATGGAGGTAGTGGCGGCTACAGAAAAGTGTCTGTCACAGGGAATGGTTACAGAATGATGAAGTAAAAAGTGGTGATGGTTGCAGAAGTGAGAGTATGGTGCCAGCATCGGGAGCCAGAGTGTCGATGAAGATAATGATGAGGGTGGTAGTTGTTGATGAAGTCGTGATAAGACAGGGCGACAGAACCATAGTTATGGAAAGGATGATTCTGCTGGAAATGGTTAAACAAGTGGTGATGGAGACGGCAGAGAATAACGATGGAGTGGGTGGTGTTATGGTAGAAAAGAAAGTTATGGTGGGAAGAATTGCAATGGATGAAAGTATCAGCCGAATGGTGTTATCACCGCTAGTTCGCCTGTCGATAGCGCACGTCCCGTGACAATAGCACATGTTTTTATCACGAGAGGTGGCGGTGATCTTCACCCGCTCGTTAGTGACATCCGGCGACAACCTACAAGCCAACTAACCGGGATTTCCCCAATCTGGTATCTCCCACCAGCAGGGCATGGCCACAGCCAAGACAAGCTATAAACTTTCGGTGGTGTCCCGCCATGTGTGGTAAGGTAGTGCATATGAGTGTAAGGATGTATAAAATAAGGGGTGCGGATAGGACAAGGATAGATTGCGCGTGGTCCGTGACCTCTTTTTTGGGGTACTGCTTCGGCATTTCCCTCCTATTGATCGGAGAAAAAAATGGAAAATAACCGATCAGAGCAGCCGACTGTCAGAATTATCCTTCACACAGCGGGTGAATTCGATCTAGCTGCCTAGCTAGTATTGAAAATCCTGTCTCCATCCGTACCCGAACTCTAGGATATCCCAGACAAATGCACAGTTGTGACATTAGTTTCTGTCCTGAGCCACCAAGTGATTGGGTTTTGAACACCGAAATACAGAGGTGGAAGATATGGAAACTGAGCACTCCACCTTCCAAAATGCGACCTTCCGTCAGTGGATTTGATGAGCGCTTGTTGAGCAGCAACGGTGGAGGTGGAAGCGCGGGAAGTTGGGTGCGGAGGCATCGACCCGCACAATCCCGTGGACGTTCAGGATTCAGGACAAATTGAAACTGGACGTGGATGCTTTGTAGTGAATGATTTGCGCTAAGGTTTTAAATTTGACACTGGTTATTTTCTCGTTTTCATTATTACCTATATTTTAGGTGCAAAATGTTTGTGCACTTACACTTTCAACACGTCCAACATTTTAATTAATTTAATTCTCGTATATTTTCATGCAGTGAAGTAGCATCAGGACCGAAGAAAAGTAGTCTAATTTGAAACATTTAAGTTACTTCTATCGTAGTCGCAACGATGTCTATGAGGTGTGCACGTTTGCACTACAATAGTGGCCTTCAATTATTCTGCAGCAATCTTAGTGTATCTAGTTTATTTCTGTTCCAAGGGCTTTGGGAGGTGACAACGAAGGGGTGCGAAGGCAGGACCGTAGGTGGAGCAGGATCGAAAGCGGGGTTCGAGCCGTAGATGGAGCGAGTAGAAACGGGGCAGAGCGGGTTGGAAGAGAAGTTTGTGGAGGGCACTAATATATAAATTACGGCAAGGACCGATGGGGTGATGACGAAAGCGGGTCTGGGTTGGGACGAATGAGAAGCAAAGTGACGAGTTGAGGGGGAAAAAAGAGGATCGAAAGTGGATACATAGGTGTCGCCATGAGAGCCAATAGGAGAAGGGACAAGAACCGAAGTTAGAAAAGAGTGCGGAAGAAGAGAGGATGTGAAAGTGAAGGCAAGATAGCAATGATGAGGTTACGGCGAAGTCGAGAAAGAGGCAGAAACAGGGATGAGATGGATGTGCAGTTGAGGCGGAGGCGAGGCAGAGACGGAACCGAGGCAGTTCGGAGGTGGAGATGAGGGCAGAGATGGGTGGAGGCTCCGGTGGGATCGCGGTTAAAGAGGAGAGGGATTGAGGCAGAGGTAGTGATGATACTGAAGGAGAAAGCGCGCCTCGCCCGAAGGCAGAAGAAGGTGGCAGCGAAGGGAAGCAGACAGAAGTTAGAGGTGGGGGCGAGGCCGGCGGGGCGGGGTGGGGCGCCAGCAAGACAGGGGAACAGGGGTGGAGGTGGGCAAGGGCGGTGGGAAGTGGGGCGGGGGAGTGGAGGTTGTTGTAGTGGGGGCGAGGACGGGGCGGAAGGAGGCAGAGGTGAAGGAGGTGAGGAGGCGAAGGTGGAGGCAGAGGCTGAGGTGGAGGAGGCGGGGGTTGGGTGGAGGTGTGGGAGGAGGAGGACTGGAGGAGTGCTTGGCGGAGCGGAAGGAGGGTGTCGGGGCGACTCATGGCGGAGTGGAGATGAGGATCTGAGGCAGGGCTAGGCGAGGAAGGATGAGGGTGGGGCGGGAGCGGGGCGGAGGAGAGGCAGGATGGTGGGGTGTAGGGCGGGGGAGTAGAGGTGGCTGTAGCGGAGGCGAGGAGGGGTCGGAAGGATCCAGATGGGGAGGCGGGGCGGAAGCGGGATTGGAAGTGGAGGTGGGGCGGAGGCGGGTCGGAGGCGGGGCGGAGGCGGG